>PNEQ01118117.1:0-32604 GCA_003012365.1 Medauroidea extradentata
TATTTACTGGTTTTCAAGTTTTGTATGAAGTAAAAATATGCAAATTTTGACTTTGAAGTGACATTACGGGAAAACTAGATGAGCTAATTTTTTTCCGTTAGATGTTAATGTTCTCTGAAGTAATGTCTACAAAACTAACACTATTTTATACAAATATAAAATTATGAATTTTTCCCCACTTGAACGCCCTTAAGGCGCCTCCCTAGATAGGCTAAGTTTGTGTGTGTGAGGAATGAGCAGTTAGAGCGTCGTTGACCGTAATACATTATTACCTCTCCGCGCAAACTACTCAGCCGGCGTGAAGTGCTTTACTAGTTTCCGTTTTCCTATGGGACTTTAAGCTGTGACCACATTATTTTATTTATGGGAAGAATAGTTCAGAAGTATAACGCTTGTTTCTAGAGTTGTGTTCTTTGAATCCGGTTGTTTAACTGTCCAGATACGGCAGCCAGGAAACCCTATTTTTGGCCATTTTGAGGGGTACGAAAATGATGTTTCTAATGAACGTACGTAATTTGTAAAACTATAGTGATCTAGTTTGAAGTTTGCTTTCTTTTGGTAGTTATACAAATATAATGCAGGTTAAATAGATTCGTCAAAAAAAAAAAGAATAGGTACAACGGGTTTGAAGATCAGGTAGCGAGGTTAAAGAAGATGGCCGTATTTCTTACGTACAAGTTTGGCTTCAACTTCATACATCATGCTCGCACTCATAGTGAGTACTTCGGCTGCAGAGCCGAACATTGCCGAAGAACGAAGTTTTCTTCATTAGCGCCAGCATAAAGCTAACTCCTAACCGACAGCAACGCAACTCGGAATGGAAATTGCCTCTCGCTAAACTAATAGCATTGAATTTCTCAACCTGTAGTGGAAATGAACAATGCATACTCGGCTCATAGCGACAGAGTTTTGATAGGGAAGTAGTGTCACCGTTTTAGATTAATGTGTTTTTAATCCTAATTCTTTATTGGAATTTCACTTCTGAAAAAAATTACGTAGAGTATATAATACGTACTGTTAGGATTCCTAATGTCGCAAACAATAGTCTGCTAGTTCTGTTACGGCATCTCAAACCGTTCAAAGTAATTAATAGATATTCTACTCCAGACGTTTCCACAAAGTATACTAATACAGGAATCTTACTGTATGCTTTAACGTAGCTAGAATTATGGTACTGAAGCTCGAAAATATTTCATTTATAAAAATTATTAACTTGGAATTGATAGCTGTCCTTCCTCCTTGAGATTGTTCACGTGCGATAAAATCATAATTTTATATTTGTGTGAAATATTTTTAGTTTTGTAGACGATACTTGTGAGTACATTTTCTCTTACGAAACAATTTTAGCTCTCACAGTTTTCTCATAACGGGGTGTCAAAGTCAAAATTTGCTTGTTAAGTTGCCATGCAAATAGTGAAAACCAACTGACCTACTTAAAAATAATAATTCACTGTGAACTTACATGTCATGAGCTATGCAATAAAACGTTTTTAAAAACCCACAACGTAATATTTTGAATTTAAAAAAATCCCAAAAGTACAGAAAAAAGTTGCAAATTTAGACATTTTTTAAAAATACAAAACCAGTTCACGGGATGTTTTCAGTTGTTTTATTACGTAGCCCATAGTATGTAATTTCACTGTGAATAAATTTCACGTATGTAAGTCCATTGGTTTTCATTATTTGCATGGCAGCAGAACATGCAAATTTTTACTTTGACGCGCAGTTATGAGAAAACTATGCGAGCTAAAATTGTTTGGTAAGATGAAACTGCACTCACAAGTATCGTCTACAAAACTAATAATATTTTATATAAATATAAAATTATGACTTTATCGTACTTGAACACCCCTAAATGAGGATTTCGCCAATAAAACAAATTAATTTTCTATTGTCAGTTTTAAAGATAACACTGCAAGCTTACATTAGCCTACGGCAAATCCAATCAAAAAAACTACTGTAATAAGTTAGATATACAGTATTAAAATAAAAAATTTGTATATTTTATAAAATTAAACTATTTGAGAATATAGTTTTTTATTATGTCTTCGGTATTAATTATAAATCAATTAGAAATTACAATTTTTTTTGTTTAAATAGTTACACTTAAAATTTATGCAGTGATAGGCCTAAGTGACTTCTTGTAACACTGGTCCCTTATTTAAAATTCCGTGGCTGAGAGCTAGGAAGGCAGGGTCCTTAAGGGTACCTGTTAGACAACCGTTTTCATCATAACATTTCTATTTTTGTATTTGTGCCAGATAATTTTTCCCAGTTTAATACATATACATTGTGACTAAATTTTGCTTCTACGACGTTTTTCCTATCATTGATTTATGCGTAGCGGCTAGAAAAAGTCACAATTTGCAAGTTACGTTTTTAAGGACGACACTAAAACCAACTAACATACCACACTGTAAAAAATTTACAGTGAACAACGATGTTGCAGCCTATAAGTTCTCCCACATTATAACAAAAAAAAATATTTTTTTTTGTATAGAAATAAAAATTTTGAAATTCAACTTAAATTAAGAAGTTTAAAAATTTAAAATGTTTATAAACATGTAAACATTTCAGTTTTATGGTTTTAGGTAGGAAGGCTTGTAGCCTGCAACATCGTTGTTCACTATATATATTTTTTTAATTTGGTTTGTAAGTTGGTTTTAGTGTCGTCTTGAAAACCGTACACGCAAATTGTGACTTTAACGAGTCATTACGCATAAACTATTGGTAGATAAAAAACATCTTCGAATGAGTAATTTAGTCACAATTTACGTCTAAAATAAGAAAAAAAATATCTGGTACAAATATAAAAATAAAAAAAGTAGGCTACGATGAAAATTACTGTCTACTGTGCCGGAAAGGGCGCCACCTAAACCTGTGCGTAAATGCTCATAAGTGACAGTGTCGTTAGGGCGACCTTGAAGAGCGCATGAAATGTCACATTGCCACAACGAACAAAGCGCTGAAATAGCGCCCACCCACAAACTTGGAAATTGTTTAAGGGCTTGTGTAAGTTTGAAATTATTTCTACGCTTATTAATACTGATTTGTAAATCCTGTCACGGCAAATTTTCAACTCCAAATGTTACGGTACAGAACTCACTCGGGTCAAGAACCGCTTCACTTCCGCCGATCCGATTTGAAACCCTACATAAACTAAGTGATCTATAATCTGTTTCATGCTAACTTATTTCACCTACATGTCTTGAGGAAACTCTAGCGGCCTGGTAGTGGCAGCGTCATGGAAGTTGTATGCTAACGGGCGAAGGAGAAGGGGTAATTGCGAAGTTCCGAAATTACTAGGTTGTGAAACTTGGTCTGTCTGTCGCCACAGAACTTACGACTTACATAGAATTAATAGTCTCAAGTCTGTAACACCCGGTTAGTTATGAACCCCAAGCAATTAAGATTCTATTAATTACAATATCGGAAAATTCATTAAGATGTCCGCTGAAGTTTGTCAATTAAGAAGTTGGACGACTTATAACGGAAACTGGGTCTATTAGTTGTTCGAAGTTTTAAGGTGGCCCGTCTGTCCAGGCCGCAGAGCTACGGCAGAAAGATGTTCATTCGGAAACCAACAAGCGTTGAGTGATTCCTGCTTAGGAGTAGCCTTAAAAAAAACTTACATACGTTTATACCCTTTTCTGATTTTCCGCTAATCACATTTTATTTTATTCTATAATGGCGAGAATGAGTGTATTTGTGGTAATTTTACGGTACAAGGAAATCTTAAAGCTAAAGCAGAATGTTAAACATTGGCGGGTACAACACAATTTATTCACCACTGATCGTCTCTTAGATCACTGTACGACAGTTCAGTGACTTGCGCGTAGAGGCCAGAATATGACGTAACGCATGTGCCACGTCACCCTTAACTCTTCGCACTTCCAAGCGTCGAACACGCCAAACCCGTCCACGCAGGCTGCCAACTTAACTAACGTTCGAGCACTAACTACACTTTATAACTGGCAATGTTGAAATATTTCGATACGAACGTATGTTTATGTACTGTTAGCTTATCACAACTCATAAGTTTTTAATTTCCTTTTTCTCAAGACAACGGAAATTTTACGTTGAATGAAACCATAGTTTTTCGAACTTTGTTTAGTGTTATCGAGGTTTAAATCACGCACGGGAAAAATTATTTGTGGCAGCTACAAAATATTTTATAGGTATTCACTCTGCCAAATAATTTTTATGCTGTACACAAAAAACATTTTGCTTTAGCCAGTAAAGAATTTCCGTCACCAATAATTTATTTTGTGTCTATTACAAAATAATTATACAGGGAACAATTGCTACAAAATGTTTCTTTCAGTACTTCAACATTGCTCAATCAATCAACTAACCTAAAAAATAACCGATTCATGAAGTTGGAAAAATTTGAATAGAATTAGCTGCCACGCACTAATGATAAAGTATAACAAATGGCTAGAGATACGTTAAATTAGCGGATTCAATGACCTGTCAACTAGACTCCACAATCCTATTTATATGTATATTCCAGCTCGTGTTATCCGTTCATTCGCTATCAAACCTGTGACAAGTAAATCGTAATTCGTTCCACGTATTATTTCAAATGTGTTATTGGCTGAGAGTTTTGAAGGACACATATGGTAATCTGTGATCCAATCGGAAAGTGACAAAAATTCACATACGTTTGAATTCCAACTCATCCTGAAACGAATCCCCGAATTTCACGTACCTCTACAAATGACCTACAGCGATTTATGTAGGAAGAGTCACAAAAGTTACGTCGAAGTAAAAATTTCTGCGTATAGGTCAATCCGGGAATGTAAAAAATATTCCTCCGTCGAAGACAAGTCATGCGGAGATAGAAATTGTCGGCCGGTGAAATGTCGGGCGCCGCGCCGTAGGCCTGGACATTCTTTATTTTTACTTCCGCAATGGAGGGCTTCGTCGGACGTGCATCTCGTCACGAAGCGAGAGCGATGCGTCGCTAGCAAGCGGTGGGTTTTACGGCGGCCCAGGCCTGCAAGTACAACGCCTAAAACTACCCTCTAGCCCCCTAACATCCCCTATCCCCTCCCTGACACAACTGACGATCGGAACACGAGGTACCCTCGCCGACGATGGCGCAGCAGCACGCGATGATAAAGAGGAGTTGTAGTGTGGGGAGGGGGGTACTGAAGTATGTTCTGGGTGCTATTCCGACTTCATGTGTGGTTATTCTCCCCCGTGCCTCGTACCCTTTCCTATTCATGGCTGCCGATAAAGTAGGCCATGCACATTTCCCTCTGGCCCCTGTACGTCCGAATACATCGGCGATGTAATAGCTCCAACGAATAAAACAGGGCCTACGTTATCTTCAGGAGTAATTCTGTGGATGATTTCAAGCAGTGGAAATTCGTCACTGCCTTGTAGGACGCTAAGACTTTCTTGTATCTAATACTTACGCCCTTGTAGTTGTCATTAAAGGGCGGTAAAGTCATAATTTATTATTTACATAAAATAGTATTAGTTTTGTAGACGATACTTGTGATTGCAGTTTCCTCATACGAAATAATGTTAGCTGGCTTGGTTTTCTCATAACGGTGCGTCAAAGTCAAAATATACATGATCAGCTGCCAACCAAATAGTCAAAACTAATTGACTTACGTACGTGAAATAATTCTCAGCGAAATAACATTCTATAGGCTACGTAACAAAAGTTCGAAAAAAATCCCGCGAATAGTTTTTGTACTTTAAAAGTTAGCTGAATTTGCCGCTTTTTTCAGTACTTTTGCGATTTTTTTAAATTCAAAATGTAAAGTATTTTTTTTTTTTTTTTATGTTTTATTGAATTGCTCATGGGATGTAAGTTCACAGGGAATTATCTTGTTTAAGTAGGTCAGTTGGTTTTCACTATTTGCATGGCAGCGTAAAAAGCAATTTCTTACTTTGACACCCCGCTATGAGGAAACTATGAGAGCTAAGATTGTTTCGTAAGAGTAAAATGTACTTACAAGTATCGTTTACATAACTAACAAAATTAAAAAAAAAAATTATGATTTTATCGCACTTGAACACCCTTAAGGGTATCACGCGCTTGCAGTGAGTTAGTAAACGTTTTTTTTTTACAAAACTATTCCACATGCTCCCATCGTGCAAATGCACGAAATTTAAATAAACACACTTTGGACAAGGTTGGATGTCATATCTGAAACCCACTGCTCATTAAAAATTATATATCTAAGCCCTCCAACATATCTATAAAAGGCCTTTTTAGACTGCCGTACTTCAAAATATACTACGCGGATGTATACGAAACTCAGTCTATTAAGACGTGCAGTGAATTTTGCTACAGACTTTCCATCAGTAATATTGTATGGTGACCGTTTAAAGTCAGGCAAAAATAGATCGGCGGGAATATTGCACGCTAGCTCAGCGCTTTATCTTGTAGTAGAGATACGGCATTTTATGCGTGCTTCAGGGCCGCCCTTACAGCTCCGTCGGTTTTAAGCGTCTAACGAGCAAGCAGGCGGCTCCCTAAAGTGCGTTCCAGAAGGGGGGAAAAAATTCATAATTTTATATTTGTATGAAATAGTGTTAGTTTTATAGACGTTACTTGGCAGTACATTATCCTCTTACAAAAAAAAATTGCTCAACCAGTTTTCCCATAATGGCACTTCAAACTCAAAATTAGCATGTTTTTATTCCATACACCCACGAAAAACAATCAGCATTTTTTAAAATTTAATTATTCACATTTAAAATACGAGTCACTGGCTAGGGCTTTACGTATATAAAAACTCAATAAAAATATTTTTGTATTGAAAAAATGTGTAAATGTAGCAAAAAAAATTCCAAATTTCAGAATCGTTTTAAAAATACACACCCTGGTTTTAATGGGTTTTTATATACGTGAAGCCCTAGCCAGATACGTGTATTTTCACTGTGAATTTGTTCGTTTCATTATATTAGTTGGTTTTCGGGGTGTATGAACTAAAAACCGGCTAATTTTGACATAGAAATGCCGTTATAGGATAAACTGGCTGAGCTAATTTTTTGTTAGAGGAAAATGTTTTCTCATGTAACGTCTAAAAAACTAACACGGTTTCATTCGAATATAAAATTATGATTTTTTTTTCCCTTCTGGAACGCCCTTAATGTAAATCTTTCTTTTCACGCGCTCAATAAATGGTCTCTACGCAACGTCGACTGCAATCCCATTAGAGCTGGCGACACAAAACTTTACACAATAATAGCAACTGGTAGGGAAATACGCTATGGCACTTACAGAATCATACCAGAAATCCTTTGAAGTGCATTCGGTAAATACTGAAATAAGAATGGCCTGAGCCGGGAATGGAACTCTGGTCCCCCCAAATGCGAGTCCGACGAGCTGCCGTTGCACCTCCACGCACGATTACCATCACCTAGTAAAAACCCCAAACCCCTATCTGCTTCCCGGTCCCGCCTTTCTGAATTCAGTTGACCATTTTTTTTAAATATATGTTGTGTATTGTTCCTTAACATGGGCCATGGCCGCTTCCTCTCCCGTTTCTGGTCCTGAAAGCCACTGACTCCATAGACTATAACTTTGTTGTCAAGAAGTGTCAACCTCTAACACTGCATATTATTTCCACTGTTTAGGCGGTTCGGGGCAATGTGAGCATTCAAAAAGCCCTGATAGGTTTCTATTTTCAGCCAGCGTATCTTTCCGCCCACAACGGCTAAGGACGGGACATGTTCAACCTCTCTAGACATCTCACTTGATGTATGCACAAGTAAAATAATTGTGGAGTCGGTAGAAACCTATATAGTTTCATAAAAAATTTATAAATTATATAAAACCACGAGTATGTCGAATTAAGATGTTTTTATATATTTATTGTTACATTTAAATAGTAAAATATACGGAACTACATTCAGCAATTCGCTTCCAACCAAACAAAGAGTAAAGCAACTGTCATCAATGTTAAATTGTATGCAGTAACGGCTAGGAATATTTTTCGAACGTTTAATCGTTAGTGCTCACTAAAACCTGAACGACTTGTTCACACTTCTCTCATACAGTACCAACCAAAAACATAGGGCCACCCATACATATAAGGTACACCCAACCCGGATTCATAATATTGGTTGGAGCTACTTTGTGAATTTTCGCCATAAGCTTCATTTTTGTTCAGATAAATGTTTTTGTATATTTCTTGGTTTACAAGCTGTGGATTTATGAATGTACGGAAAAACTAAAAATCACTGCGTTTTGCAGAATACAAAAGCTAATAAAACCAAAACTACTTCAGGAATCGTAATGTCTTTTGTTTGTGAAGTATAACGTTCATGAACGAAAAATACTACTAAGCAATCGTAGTAAATAAAAACTAATGTGTCCTCGTTTTCAGCCACAGAGGGAATTTTAAAATACAGAGAAAACTGTATAAATATTCCACTAATTCCGTGTGCATATTTGTGTGGTATTGACTGAGCCGCCATGTGTTTGCCACTTAGTTTTGTTACTTGATGTGCTTGGCAAGAAGTAGCAGTAGCAATAACATTTATACCGCGTGACTAAAACATGATTTCACTTAGATGTGAAAAGTGTGTTTTTGAGTGTTTTCCCGTGTGTTTATTATTCACAAAAAGGCAAAAAAAAAAGTTTCAAATATGTTTTCCTGCTGTGAATCCTGCATAGTATTTTACGCTCATAAACGTTATGCTACACAAACAAAAGACGTTAACCTACCTGAAGTATATTTTGTTTTATTAGTTTTTGTATACTGCAAAATGAAGCGATTTTTTAGCTTTGCAATGTATTCATAAATACATAGCTTGTTAACAAAGAAATATACAAAAAAGTTTATTTGAAAAAAAAAATGAAGCTTTTGGCGATTACATTCAGGGAAAAATTCACAAAATAGCTCCAACCAATATTATGAATCCGGGTTGGGTGTATCTTATATGTATGGGTGGCCCTGTGTTTTTGGTTGGTACTGTAAACAAAAAAGTAAACAATTTTTGGATCAGAGGCGCCTGGTTTAAAAGTATTAATCAGAATGACTTCGTTTACGGAGGGTTTGAGAAACAAGTTATTTTATGTTAGGCATGAAATTAGGACCTGCAAAGGAGAAAAGCTGGATTGAGAAGGGCGGGCGAAACGAGAGATCCCCGAGAAAACCCGCCGAGCTGCGACATCACCCGCACGATTCCCAAATGCCAACATCCGTGGACTTACCACGCCGGGGATAGAACCTTGATCGCCTTGTTGAGAATGGTCCGACTATTCACCCGCCGCGGCCCCTTACGGAGCGTGTTAACTTTGCTATGTAATAAGCTATGTAAACTGAATACGAAGGGACGAATAAATGCCACTCTGGAAATGGACTTTAATATACAAATAATTTTAATAAAATATATAACAAATTGGTTTTCCATTGTTTTAACACTATTCACAGAGTGTTTTGCTTAATATCAAGTGGTATTTTGCAATTTAGAGAAATTATGTTTTATACAGTCGACTTCCAAGGAAGAATTACTATAAATCATTTTACGAAAAATTTTAGAACAAATTTCGACTTACTTAATTACAAGCCATCACGACGCTAAATTAAGACTCTCCGCCCTAACTCATCCTGCATAGAGATAAACCCGCCTTAGTTTGTCTCTTCTTAATATAGGAACATTTTCCATGGCAAATATATTTGTTTATGCTGTGACCGTCACGCGTAACTTCGTGTTCTTGAAATTAATTCCTGGCCGGGTCGGTATGATTTCCCGCATGTGAGAATCGTACCGGACGATGGCGTTGCTCGTCGCGTTTTCTTAAGGCTCTCCCGTTTCCCCCGCCCCTTTATTCCAGCGATAGTTCATCTTCACCTCGTACTATATCTCTCTATAGTTGGAAAGTTCACTATTTAAAGCTGACTAAAAGCTCTTTACTATACTTCACTTCCTGTTTCTAAGAGACTCCACAATTTTCGGGATACGAATCTCAATTTTATGACGTGCATGCAAAAACTGTTACATGCCATTAAGGCTATAATGGGAGACAACTTACACATGATACGTAAATTTATACTTGTCTTCAGTGCATACCACATTGGTTCCATACCTGGGATTCAAACTGAGTACTTCTCTGTGGCACATTTTAGTCGTTAAATTTCTCACTTGTATAATTTTTATTTTTCGCATTTCTCTTTTTCTTACTTTTATATTCCTTAATTTTGACAGAAGCATGTTCTATTTACTTATTATTTTACGTTCGAAATTTTGCCGAATATTTGGTTAGTGTTAATTTCTATGCTAATCGATGCTAATTTTCTCACTTACCGCTAATGCTCTGCAACGAAAAAAAAACTTTATTTCTACATTTCTGGATTGTTTCTCTCTTTTTCTCTTCCTTATAAGAATAAATTGTTTCCTAATTGGAACGCGTCTTCCATGATTGACTTACGCTATAAATATATATATATCCTTACAAGAAATAATGTATAATTTGTTAATAATCTTTCCTTCTGTATTGCTGTATAAATTTTCAATTCCTCCTTTTTAAAAATAATATTGCTTGTATTTTTGTTTTTATCCATTGATATGACTGATTTCTTTTGGTAAAAAAAGCAATTCGAACCGTAAAATCGTTACGCTATAATTTTATTCTAATATGTATTTCGTAGAGATTTACAATAAACAGCGTGCTAAACGAGTTTAATTGACATAATTAAAGTATAAGTACCTGTTTTTTACTCGGCACTGCGCCAACATAAAAGTCGGAATACAACGTAGTTGCTATACAAATGTTCGAAATATTGACTTGTGTTTGGTGGGCATGGCAATTATTTTTGATTGGGCAATTTACTTGACCTATATTTTAACTAAGTCAATTAGGTTCACCTCCACAAGGAAAAATAATTATTATGGACTCTGTGTTCTTTTTAGTGGAGAAAAACTCTCGGAATTAAATACACAATGTTACATAATTGCTTGTAAATATTTTGAGGTAACAATCTTCAAATCTAGAGGAACAGAAAACGGGTATATGAGGTTCAAAAACGCACCGTTGCTGTGCTGTAGATCAGAAGACGTAGAGCGTGTGGAGTGTAAGCTTGATCACTTTAATGTGGAATACGATATCGCACAACGCGTATTGTCCAATTAAATACGACTCGTCTGGTATCTAGCTGCAAATAATAGCTGCAATGATATTCCACAGAAACGTTCACCAATCGGTGCGCAGTACTTTAGTTCATGTATTGTTAACTGTAGTGTAAAAACAATGCATTTGCGGACAACAGTACTTGTTCGGCTAGATAGGAGGATCAGTGCCCCAAAATACTGAGATGCAATTTTGTAACAGTCTGTATATTTATACCTACACTTAACATTTATCGATAATATATTTGTAAATATATTATATAGTTATAGCTAACTGTGATTTGTATAATCAGAAACATATAACTTTGTTTTACTTTCTTCGGGTGCATTTGTTATTCCCTAAATAAATATAACACCTTTTTGGAATCAGCTGAAATTTAAATTATAATAACCACTTTTAAAATGCACGCACTAATGTAAATACCAGTAAAAGATGTTTTAATGAAGATATCAGTAGGAAAATGTGTCATAAATAGTTGCCAATTCAAACATGTCGCACGAGTTTATTGGAATAAAGCATCAAGAGTTGCTAATAATATGACCACCAGATTCAAAATAAAAGTTCATCAAAACTAGGTACTTTGCAACTATTGTAATCAACTCATTTATTCGGAGGCACACAAACTGATTCACTACATTTGAAAAACATTTCACCATAAATGTTTTATTGTTTCCGCTAAATTGAAGTATAAAAAACTATCGATGCGTAACTGTCAAAGAAAAGAAAATTTCTTAGGAAAATGTTTCAACAAGTTTTGAAAGCCTTTAAAATTGTTTAACATAATGTTAAATGAACAATTGCTGTTTTTTAACTTGTTAAATAAGATATTCATCACTTACACACAGGTAAGTCCACATTTTTCAAAGATAATGGAAAGTTACGAGGCGGCTATAATTAAGTTGACGCTGAAAGCGTTCATCGAAATTTGTAGAATTCTAAAATTCGTTTCTGAAAACCAACAGAAAGCAGTTTTGCCAACGTTATGAGTAAACAAGTTGCTAGCACGATGCTTTCCGAGTGAAATATCAGTGCCGACATATTACGCTCATTTCATTATTGCATTGTAAATTACATTAAAGGAATGTCTCACATCATACAAATATTGTATTAAGAGATGGGCAAAACACTATGTAATTGGATTGCATTCTTTAAACAAGCTGACTCTAAATTCCTGCAAATATAAACATGTTCAGCGACAACTCCTGCAGCAAGACGTCTAAAAGAAAAGAAAGAAAGATTGAGGTATATAAGCCCTCACCCGCTGTTAAGAACATCTAATTTTCTAAATATACTAACAAAATATATTTTCTCAAGAATTGTTGATAAAATTAAAAGAAATGTTTTTACAGTTGTTAGTAGTTTCTGGTTCATCTAACAAAATGGAATTTCCGACACATTAGTGTGTAGTATTTTTCCTTACTGGTCTATGATTGGTTTTTCGAACTAGAATTTACAGTAAACTTGAAGGATTACTTCCCGTTGCTGTGTGCGTAACATACTTTCAAAAATATTAAAACTTCTTTTTTCTTAATTTTTTTGGAACATTGCACTATTGATGACATTTTATTACTAATAAGTAAAACATATTTGAGGACAGAAAACTTTTTCTCGTGTGCATATAATTTTTTAACTATAAAAACTCCTCAAGTGTGTGTCAGTAACAGGAGACTAGCACATAATAGAAATGAAATGCTGTAACTCGTGGATGGAAATATAACGCTGATATCAACGAGAATTTCTGTGTTTTTGGGCGAAGTGTTATAACTCGAAAAAAGAGAAAATTCAGTTACATATTACACATTTTATTTTTTCGCCTGATGTATATCTGATGGTTAAGTGAAAGGATACAATAAAATGTGTACGTTGGTACGTCTTCAAACTTGCTGTTCTGATCTACTCACAACACTATTTTATATATATCAGAGATTTATCGTCTTACGTAGAACCTGTTTGCATAAGACCATCTCGTAACATTATATTCACTAAAAAGTAACGTTATTTGTGTTGTTGAACAAACATTTATTTTCTGGCAATATGTAATTTATGTGGCAGTGGCACATGTTTACAAACATTCATGACTGGTATTATAGCATTGTTTATTTAGTCTGCGTTAGAAACGTTGTTTCTCATTGACGAAGAGTTAAAAGTAGACGACGATGATGGTGCCGACGTCTTATCAGACGAGACACAGTGACAGCGTAAAAAAAATTAATATAACAACCAAGTTGGTGTGAAAATATCGGGCTGAAAGTTCTAGCCGAACTTTTAGATGGCTGTTTGAAAGTTCTAACACTAGATTAAAGAGAATATTGCTAGAGAATGTGTTACACGGAAATTGAAAGTTTTATGCTCAAAGTTTCGCGAGATAAGAGACGAAAGTTTGAATTAAACAAGAAAGTGTGTTAGCGAGTTTTTCTTTAAAATGATGCTGCGAACAGCGCACTAGAGGTAATTATCTTTACACACTGAAGACCTATGTTTTTAATTTGCGTGCTCAAGTTCATAGGAATGTATCATTCTTGTAACAGATGGAAGAATATTGGTGATACACTTTAGTTTGTTTTTGTGAATAATCTATAGGAAATTCAACTTTTAAACAGGGTATTTCCAAAACTTCAAAAATGTTCAATTTGTGTCGAAAACCACTACATATAGTTAATTATTTACATGTGGTAAATTATATTACGTTTCAATAACATAGTACCTACCATATACATATGCGCACGAACGACTTTATTTCAAAAACGTACCACAAAAATCCGAGTAATATTCTGATTTCATTACCTGAATCAAATGAAAGAGAAGTTTTCAGTGATAAAAGAACTGTAAAACAATTACAAACATTAATTTTAATGCACGCATGTACAGGTCACCGATGGCACAGTGGCTAGGATGCTAGCCCCACACCAAGGCAATTTGGGTTCGAATCCCAGCGGATTTCTTCTCCCTTTTTTCCCACCCCTTGATTACCACGATGCTCCATACTCACTTCAAATTATCCGTCACCAGCGTTAAAAAAAAAAAAAAAAACGCGCTGTTAAGAGCAGACTAAAATCACGTCACTTCCACTTCTTCCTTGCTTGTATGAAGACCGTATTACTTCATAAACGTGGGAAAATTTTACACAAGTGGGCGCTGCATTTATACCACTCACAATTACAATAACAGTAATGAAAAGGATCACAAGGAGTCTAATTTAAAATTTAAGAGCGTTCAAGAGGGTAAAAATCATAAATTATATTTGTATGATATAGTGTCAGTTTTCTAGATGTTACTTCGAAGAATGTTTTCCTCTTTAGTATATATATATATATATATATATATATATATATATATATATATATTATATATATATATATATATATATATATGTGTGTGTGTTAGCCAGTTTTCCATTTGAATTATTTTACTTCATTAAGGCCCAGAAAACTAACCAACATAACTAGAGGAAATAATTTACAGACACACTACATGCCACGGGCTACAGCTTCATGTATTTAAAATGGCATTACAAAAAAAAAATATTTAAAAAAAATTCTGAAATGTGTATTTTGTTGCTACTTAAAAAAAATTGTATTGAATTTTAATACTCATAAGCCCTAGTCCGTGACATTTACTTTCACTGTGAATTATTCCGTTCAATTATATTGATTGGTTTTCAATGGATGTATGAAGTAAAAACATGCAAATTTTGACTTTGAAATGCCATTATGGGAAAACTGGATGAGCTTATTTATTTTTTTTTTGTAAGAGGAAAATGTAGGCCTACTTTCATGTTACGTCTACAAAACTAACACTATTGCATGCAAATAAACATGATTTTTCCCTCTTGAACGTCTTTAATCAGGTTACTATTTCCAATACAAGTTAGAAAAGAAGACATAAATTCACACATTGAGGGGTGACGTCAATATGAGTGCTGAAAGATTTATAGCCGCAACCTATAACAGACGCAATGGCTGCTCCCGGCTGAGTTATCTTACTTGCTTGAAAGTTGTGTAAAAGTGACCACAGAGCGATAACTTCAGCTGGCTGTAGTGTTCCGAGAAAGGGAAGTAAAGCGCCCAATTGAATTATCAAGTTGTTTTTTCACGACGATATGAAGGGAAACACTAACGATATTTTAAACATGTGTAGCTTCGCATTGTTGAGGGCTAGTACACAAACGATGATCATTTAGGTAGAAATCAAATCGTTTTAAATTAAGTCCAGAAAAATAAAACTATCGTCGAAAATAAGTAAAATCTTTTTTAACTGAAACGTTACAAGAGTTTCAAAATTTACTGTGGGTTTGGGGCAGTAGTGTTTGTCCTAATATCGTTTGTCCTTAAACCCCTATTTACGGTTTATTAGCTCTTATTCTTCTGTCGTAAAGTTTTTTATTCTAAAATGCATTTTCCTAAAGTCGTTCGTCCTAAAGGCGTTTATCCTAAAATCGTTAAGCCTCAAGTTGGTTGTCCTAAAATAATTCTGTCCTAAAAAGCGTTTGTCTTAAAGGCGTTTGTCCTACGATTAGTATAAACAATTTTAGGACAAACGATGTGTCCCGGTTGGTTGAAATAACTTCCATGTAAATTTTGAATCATGTAAAAACAAGACCTACCATTGTTTCGTCGCCCGTATTTCACTATTATAGATGCGTATGTGTCAGTGCATTTTAATCCTTGCTACACAACACTGACAGTTGTAATATCACCTCAAAAATATACAAAACAATATTACAAAAATTGTAACTTTACTGCAAATACAATGGAACGTTCCAGTAATTATGTGGAAACTTCACACACTTTTATGAAAAATTATTTGTAAAATTTTAACTAAGGTGGGGTAGACATGCTGTAAAACTGTCCAGAAATTTTTTCCCCTCAAATACCTGTATCTCTTACGAATGGATTGAACATGTCCTCTCGGTTCATCACAGAACACAAATACTTTATGTATGTGGTCCCTGGAAACGGCTACAGGACAAATCCGTAAAGGAAGGCAAAACTTTCCTTACATGTGAGTGGATCAAATTCCGAATGCAATTAACAATATTATCTTTAGATGTAAGAGGCACCTGGCATTGGATTAGCACGCAATGCAGACTATAATCTGCTCATAGTATGGATGAGTCTTTTGTGATAGGACGACAAGAAGAAGGATAGAAATCAAGGCACAAATCACAGTTCAATGATTTTACAGTTCACTGAGATATAAATTACATAACGGCACAAGCATACACTACTACTTCTATATGGCGAGTTTTAACTTATCAGATTCTTAGTATATGTAAATTACACTAAACATGCAACTCAGTAACATTGCCTTTTAAAAAATATTGGTATTTCACTAGGGAGAAATTCATTTTGAATTGCCAAAATACTAAGTTAATATTATATTTTCTCTACCTTCACGTAAAAATTTTAAAATGATTTTGTTAAAAGTAATTAAATAGATAAAATAATTTCATTCAGACGAATTTATTAAATTTATAGAAGTTCATGATCATCGTTACGTTGATTATTGCGGTAAGAATAATTCACTAATAATTGCATCGTTTATTATGGATCTGAATGCGAACTGTTATACATATCCCTATAATTTAGCTAATTTATGAATACCAGAAACATTAACGTTTATTTCAATTTTTTGGAAGTTTGATAACTGTGATCTATACGAGTGAAAAATACTGCATTGATAAATTGTAAATATCAATAGAGTTTTAACCACATGTACCATAACGTTATCTTCCTTGGTATACATAGTCACAGATACTTCTGAGAGACTGTTCTTAAATACTAGTGAATAAATTTGCTTTGTGCGCAACACAATTTCCTCACTAATACGATGCTCAAGATGTTACTCAGTATTTTGTCTCATGTTTACGGGATATTACACTGTTCTGCATTGAATGTCACTGCAGGAACGGACACCTCTGCAACAAGAGTAAAAATTTGTTATCTTACTATGTTTGTGAAATATGTTCTAAAAAGTAACTCACATAAATGGACACTTTCAATTTTGCAGCACTTCCGGTTGGTTCAACATGCCACTTTAATATTCTATAAAAGTTTTTTTAAAACATTATAAATATTTCTTTGATACAGTAGTCGTACAGGAATACAACTAATGCCATTAAAACTACAGCAAGAAAAATGTAATTGTGTGTTAAACATCTAGTTTTGGATGGTATTATGCGATTTAGTGGACTTAAATTCGAAATTAATAACGGAAGATAATTTCGAACAAAATTGGTCAGTTGTTATACATCAACAGACAATGCGTCAATCGCTAGTTTGGTATAAAATATTTTTGTGCTTTGTAACATTCTTGTAAAAAAGTATTTTTCTTCTATATCTTGAGGATGTGAACATTGGTTTATAAAACTTTTCGTAGACTCTTTCAAATCCGAAAAACTTACAGCGTGTTTTACTGTTAACTTGAACAAAAGGCGCATAGTCTGTTGACACAAAACGCCGTTCGATTATAAAACGTTTTCACTGTAGCAGATATGAACAAGTACAGGATGGTAATATTTTTGTATAGTCTAATAATATTGCAACAAGAATGCCAAATGAAGGTTGGAAACGCGACGAGAAGGACACAATGTGCTTCATGAATTTATGACTGATCAGCGCTCCAAGTCTACCAACAAAGCAGAAATGAGAAATAAATTTATGGCCGAACTAGAGAAGTTCTCGTACGACCGTCTCTATTTTACGGGCTGTTTACGATGCTCTGTCCGTAATGGCAAAATCTCCCCTTCCCCCAACTCCATCCTTCTCCTTCACAGACGACGTAATTGCGTAATTGCACTTATCTGCCAAAACTTGGGGGAACACAAGTTCCCCTCTCCTTCGGGCAACCCCTTTCGCGGGCGAGGCAATCAAATGCGGCACAAATGTATGCACATAAATTTACATTTCAGTAGCACTCCGATCAAACAAGAAGCAGCGTTGCCGAGATTTGCAACTTCCCCTGGCGAGGGTGTAGGAGGGGGGAGTACGTCAAGGCGTGCAGCGCTCGCAAAGTTTGTCACAAACACTGCCACGGGCACGATACAATTCCACTCCTGAGTTTTCGGGATCGTACACTTGCTGCCGAGTATGCACTCTGGAAATGATGAATTCTATAGGCAACTGACACTCCACAGGGCGTGATACACGAATGTAAGCTGAACAGCATAACTGGATGGTAAACAATTTTTTATCTACGGTACGAGCAAACGTTTTGCTGGCGCTACGAATTTCTGACGTACAATTTGTAACGATAAAAGTTCTTACATTAATTGTGGCGCGTTGGCAAAGGTACAATATGGTTAAATATTGCTGTTTTTCCTGTGTTTTTAATATTAATTTCATTTTTATACACACGTTTTGGCTGAATTATGTAATACAGCCTTTTTTTAAGGCCCTCCTTTTTTCTTATCAATTTTTTTTGCCACTTGCTAGAAAAACATTCCCATTGGTTTATAAATACCGTTCATGAATTCCATTCTTCTTAACATTAGACAGCAAAGTTTGAAATAATTAAGTTATAGTGTGTCATTTAATTCTCGGATACAAATTGTACCATGAGGTCCTGTGGTTAAAAATTAACGAAAATATACTTTTGTTAAGTGGTGTTGATCACTCATTTTCCGAGTAAATCTATCCGAAAACGACTGCAGAATTCTGAGCAGGCATCAGAACGGGTGAATAACAAAACAACTGGTATAACAATTTCCGCTCGGGTGGTGTTATGTTAAGCGTATAATCATGCCACATGTTCATCTTGGCTGCCAGATATTCGTGGCTATTGCCATGCTCCAAGCTTCGCCATACATGGCCCGTTTGACACAAATGAACTTGGATCTACTTCTGTATTTGTCTTGTTATCGGTACAAGATGTACGGCACAGTGTCATAACTAGAGACCTGAAAATTTCGCGTTTCATTTCAGGCGCAAGCTAATGTTCCATCAACTATAGGTCTGAATAACGTTCACAATTGGCTGTTGACTTGCTCAACACATCCTGGTAGTACATGACATGAGCTAATAATACAAATGTAACTGAATACAGGCCCATTTCACTGTGTCAGCGAGCAGCTAGTAAACAACTGTTGTCTGCTAGAATACGCAGATATTCTTGAAGGCTAGTCTGCAGGTCAACGAACCCGCGAATTGTTCTGGTCTCTAGTTATAACGTCACCTTACTCTTTCCAACACGGAGACACCATATATATGTTGCATGGTTTTCAGAACTTCCATGTATATTCATTCACCTTTGAAAACTATGAGGCTATCTCATATTATACCATAGAGTATTTGTATTATTTTGACCACAGAATCATGTGCAAGAGTTAGGGCCCGGTAGTTTTCGCGAAAAGATTTTTGCAGCACTTCGTTTCAGTGCCTTTCGTGCGCACCTGTAGCACTGCTTTGTGGTCAGTGATTGGATGCCGTAACACCCAGCGTGTGGAGGTTAAACCCACAAATCACAGACGTGTTGTGTCACAGTAAATCGTGTACTGATTGGCACAGTCAAATTAATAATGACGTTGCACAAAAACACTCTGCAAATAATAATGAAGTTGATGTGCAGGTGTACACGTAAGACACTGAAACAAAGTGGGGCAAAAATATTTTCGCGAAAACTACCGGGCCCTAGCAATAGTCCGTATCTGCCAATTACATGATACTTTGTATGTCCGTATCTGCCAATTACATGATACTTTGTATGTCCGTATCTGTCAATTACATGATACTTTGTATGTCCGTATGTGATCAATGACTAAGTTATAAAAGGATCACATTTCCAAGAACAGCCCCTAGGATGTAAAAAAAAGGTTTTTAAACCAAAAACCTGAACTACAAATATAAAATTTACAGTTTTATTTTGTTATTTGGAAAGACTAGCTTCATAATTCAAAGACCACCTAGGGTCACTCTTTTTTGATTGTGTTACATGGCGATTTCGTGGATGAAAAACGATCCACCACAGCATTCCGTGACTTAGTCACGTGAGTCAGAGATAACAGATTACGCAAGTTATAGTTTGTAATACAGCAAATAAATAAGACAGCGAAACGATGTGGAAATATTTTTAATTATTTTTATCACAATAATAACTTCTTCACTGCTGACGAGTGCTTGAAGTACTATTTATATACATTTTTTATTTCAGATTTTGTAAATTTTTGTATTCAGTAAATGCGATGTTGTGCTTTCACTATTATTACATGTTCGCTGTATGAAGGTATTACATTAACAGCTGCTAATAACCAACAGCTGTCTTTCTAACATTTTTCCAACACACTACCAACAAGTCAAAAGTTACAAGAAACAAAAATTTAACGGTTTTCTTTTAATAAAAATGTATTTTATGCATGATGTATTAGCATTATTTTCATTAAATTTGTTAAGGTGGATGTTTGTTGTAAAATAACTTGGCCCAACATGGTCATATTTGCTAATAATCAACTGTTATATTTCCATAATTTTTCCAGCACTCAACTAATTAAAAAAGTACAATTAACAATATTTTAAATAATTTCTTTTATAAAATATGGTATTATATTATATGCATGCTATTTCACGTTGAAGCATTGTTTTAATGAAATTTATTAAGTTATATTGTTGTAAAATAACGTTGGCTCAACATCGTCAGGTTTGCTAATAACCATCGACTGTTATTCCAACACATTTCAAGCACTCTTATCAACAAATAAAAATTACAATAACTTAACATCTCTTATACTTAAGAGGTAAAAATAAGTGTTGTGAAAGATATAAAAATTATCCTTATAAAAGTTATTAAATTGAAAAACATTTGCAAAATAACGTTGGCTCAACATACTCATATCTGCAAAAAAAAAAACTTCTTATTCTGACATTTGTCCAACACTCCACCAACGAATAAATTATTGCCATTAACTATATATTTTAAGAGTTTTCTTTCAATAAATATATGTGACTATTACTAAACGTTTTAGAATTATTTTCATAAAATGTAGTAATTTAGTTATTGGTTGTAAAATAACGTTGGGTCAACACAGACATATCTGTTAATAACCAATGCATGTCTTTCGAACATTTTGCCATCATTCTACCAACGAATAAAAACTTACTATCAATAATATTTTAGCAGGTTCCTTATGATTAATAGGTAAAGTTGTGTATAGTATGGTATGGTTTTGCATTATTAAAAAAAAAATATTATGTTGGTTTTTGGTTGGAGAACAATGTTGAACCAACATTACTTTAAAAGAAGTTTTCCTACACTACCAACTTCTATCATTGCCGACCAAAAATCAACATAACATATTTCCAACCTTTCCAACTATCCTCCAACGTTTTTATTTAATTAGCGCGATTTAACGCTTTATTTACTGAACAGTAAATACGTGTTTCTGATCCGTGAAATTCTTAAATATCAAATGCATCTACATTTCCCAAGAATCAAAACTGTCATGTTTTAGAAGTCTTGCATATTAAAGACTTAATATATGATTTTTTTTTGTTTTTAAATATAGCAAATTATTATTGTATCCCAAACGCAACTGGATAATGTAAATATATTCATATTAAAAATGTAAGAATTAGTTTTTAACGTCCTTCATTAAGCTATTTTGTTTTACGGTACTAAGTTAAAAGACCGAGAAAATTATTCAATAATCTAATTGTTTAATACAAATAAATTTTTTATTTGCATACGTTATAAGTGACAAACTCTAGATTTTTTTGAGTAACTGCTGTTAAGAATAGCTTAAAGTAAATTAGAGTACTACTTTAGTTTTCCCTTTATAGTTTTCCTTTAAGATACGACTGTTTTTAATATAGTGCATCCCAAGAACTGTGTATTTTACTTTCTTTTTTGCGATCATGCGAAATGTACGATAATAACGATAGGAAAGTATGTTTACTAAGTTAAATAAAATCACACTTAATGTTAGAAACCTGAAAAAGATGTTCACACAACTGTAAGACCTTTCAATGTTTTCAGAAATCTTGCACTGCAGGGACCGTCTGAAGAAATGGCTAATGTTTTGTTTAATAATTTATTGTTTTTCATCAAAATGTTGTTAACGTAGTATAGAAATATAATTTAAAGCACAATATAGATAATATTATAATTTCCTTACCTCTCATAATCATTAATTCCCTGTCATGTTTGTGAAAATGAGTGGGATTTACCCAAGCAAATGAATGACCAGTTGAATACCCGATCGTTACTATCAGGAAATCAGGGGGCTTAGCGTCTTAAAATAATTTATTTTGCTTAGAATACTCAAACCTGTGTGTATGCATATTCATGGCTTACAGTTACAAACACTGGAGTGTCACGTATACAATTTGAAGGGTAAAATTATTCATTCTACAGCGTTATTACCAACTCGCTTTTCTAACTGTCTGTCCGGTACAAATTTCGCAATCGATTTTCATGTTACATCATGATGAACTAAATATTTAAAACCTTAGGCATGGCTCAGAGCTGGATGACAATGCTACATAAGAGAAAAATGTGAAATAATTATTTTAATTAAAAGTTTAATATACCTCATAAAACTACCTTCCCAATGCGCTAGACACTAAAAAAACTGGATGAGGTAAGGAGTAGAGAGAGTAGCTGTCGCTGAGAAACTCACACAACGGTTCAAACCATTTGCAGTGCAATATAATTGTTAGTAACATAGGTGAACTATTCATACTACATCAGTTATCTACTGCATTCGTCCCACGTTATTATTTTTAATTCTTACAAGTACAGTATAGCTACTAAAAATTCACAGTCATAAATTTTCAGGACTGTCTGTACGGCGTGCGGAACCTGTATGCGGTAAAAATTTGTATGGGAGTAGGATAAATTATTTTATGTTTTTAAGTCATTTCCCAAAACATGGTATACAATTTTTTATAAAATAAATTCAAAATTTAAGTATGTGAATTAATTAATACACCTGGTGTTGACATAAAAAAAGTTTAAAGTTTGACATCAAATAGAACTATACATGTAAATGTACACGAAAAACATCTTTAAAAGTCACATTTGTATTGTTGAAAAAAAACTTATGTATTCAGAAACTAATGTTTACTCGTTTACACCTAGAAAAAAATTAATAGAATCAGTAATAGAATGAGTTACAGAAAAATGCGCTGCGACTTAATTGCACGCCGCAGTCCAAACAATAAAAATATAAAATTAAGGTGTCATGGCCAGCACCTAACCTGTCTTAACACAAACTGTTAATATATACATATTTCAATATATACACATAAATCAAACTATAAACATGTACAACGATAGTAAATATATATTTGCACGTACATATGAATAATGATATTAAAATATAATGAATTAGTTAACTATATTTTTACCTGGAAATATAGTAAAATGTTACAATACCTACAGCGACCTCTTCAATTCAGTTATCCGACATAAGGATAGCCAATACAAGTAACAGATACTGGGATGTGACGCTGAAATGTTAATAGTGCGTATTGAAATATAATTTTAACAGCCCAATATAAATTTATTAAAGCAACAGATTCTATCAGGATATATCAAAAACAACTTTTTGATATGCGAATACTGAAAGTCTGTACGCATAAACACATAAATGTTTTAAAGATAACACGGATTGTTATCTCCGAGTTCCTCCAAGTATATTCGAGCAGTTTTCACTGTGGTGCATAACAAGAGCCAAAACATTAATGAACAGCTTTAATAATCATTCTATTAGCTTTAATCATCGCCCACATGATTGTGCGTACAACCAGCTCCTTACAGTTCAGCGTAGGCCACCGTATCTCCTGTAATACCTTGCTTGCTTTATGTTAGGTTAAGTACGACTAGGTTTGTTTAAAGAAATAAACATTTTTGGAGGGCGGATTTGTTAGGTTAGGAAACAACAATAAAATGCTATGTTAAAAACATCGAAAACAAAGAATGAAAAAATTATGTAAATTTCTAAGTCCGAAATTCACACATGAACAATGCCATCTATACAAGCGAGCATAGTAACCGTAAAAAAGTAGATTAAAATTAAATTGACACATCAAAAGAATTGACTTTAGCAGACTTACAAAGCGAATAGTCGTATTTCATGAAAGGATAGTAAAAATAATAACAGAGATTTCTCAATGGCTTGGTAAGCTAAAATATTACCTCATACAGGAAGGAATTACACAGAAAGATATTCAGAACAGGGTGAAACTAAAAATACAAATATTATAAATTGTATGTTGACCATGAGAAAATACTTAAGAAAATAGGATCAATTTGTTCTGATATAGGATAGCAAGTCCACAGTAAGAGAATGAATTAAATATGCACACAATATAAGGTAAAGACATAGGATACTGAGGCATACAGACGTGAAATAGCCGATAGTACGACAAACTCAGCCACACACGCCAGCAAAAATGGCTTCGCTATCCAGCAACATGGCGGAAACACCTACCGCCAATCAGAGTATAAGGTGGCTGCTACGCTAGCCGGTAGCCAGGCGGATAGGCCAATCACAGCTCACTATTTCAGTTGTGTTGTCACCTGTATGGCACACGCTGTGTAAGATTGAACGAACGTCTATGTAAATACAGTTTGTTACATATATGAGCATGCATATGAAAGCTCGATAATTTAACCTCAAAACTGTTGTGTTGTAACCACAGTCGTAGAAGAACAGGTCTGGACACTCGCCTATCTACCAATGTATTTTGCTTGAGTCCCCTTGTTGTTTGGCTGCAGTTCACCAAGTTACCGAGGATATTGTGCTTTATTGACGCTGCAGTCAGGGCGTTCGGACTAAAACTCCGCCCACTTTTTTCCATTGTTAACATTATAAAGGAAATAAAGATTGCTGGAGCGATGATTTAAAATTTGAGCGAAGGAAGTATTTCATAAATTAATAAAAAATACGTTTTGATAAATTGTTTATCTTAGTGGGAAGGAAGTGGGCGGAGTTTGATCTAGACCTCTCGGATCACAGCGCCTAAAATGTATAGCATTATCGGTAACTTGGTGAACTGCAGCCAAACAACAAGAGGTCAAGTTTCCAGGCGAGTGTCCAGACCTGTTCTTCTACGACCGTGGTTGTAACATAATGATTATACGTGAAATTTGTGCGCCTATTTTTTCTTTATTGACTGGCAGTGATGTCGGCATTTATTTGCATATGGGTATGGTGTCCTTACACCCTCGACATAACTTTTGAATATTATTTCTACGAGGTTTAGCATAGGCTACATGGCAATAGCTGTTTTCGAAACTGTGACTGACATTTTACTTGCATTTGGGGGCCCAGAGTGTATAAATAAGATAGTCTTGCAGCAACACCTTTTAACCTAAGTGTATTTCAACGCCAAATCCACATACACTTAGATACGTAATTTATTCACTTGGTTTATTTTGGTACCATAATCACAGTACCGAACACGGTTAAGGGCGCGGTCTACCGCAATTTCCACCACCATTTTTTTATTTTTTATTTGTACCAGTTATTTTTTTCATTTTAGACACAAAATGAGACTAAATTTGGCTCTTATGAAGTTTTTTTATCTCTCATTGTTTTCGCGTAATGGCTTGTTAAATTCATATTTTGCACGTTTCCGTTTTAACGACTACACTAAAACCAACTGATATACCAAACTCAAAAAATCACAGTGGATAAAGACATTGCAGGCTACAATGACATGCTCATTAAATTAAAGAATAAAAATTAATTGAATTTTAAAAAATGCTGTAACTAAAAATAAAAATTTAAAAATGCAATATTTTTTTAATATAAATAACTTTTATTCTTTAATTTTATGGGCATGTCATTGTAGCCTGCAATGTCTTTATCCACTGTGATTTTTTTTAGTACGGTACATCATTTGGTTTTAGTGTAGTCGTTAAAACGGAAACATGCAAAATATGACTTTATCAAGCCATTACGCGAAAACGATGAGAAATAAAATATTTTCATAAGAGGCAAATTTAGTCATATTTTGTGTCTAAAATAAGAAAATAGTATCTGGTGCAAATAAAAAATAAAATAATGATGATGAAAATTGCGGTAGACCGCGCCCTGCGGGTTCGTTCAATGTTAATTGTTTCTCTGTGATCAGATGACAAAGTTGCAGCAAAATCCAAATCACAATAAAAAATAACCCCACTTCAACATTGCAACCACTCCGCCATTTCCATAGCTCAGTCGTTTGCCAAGTCGCTCACTTCAGACCACTCGCCTGACATTGCGAACGGTCAAGTCGTACACGACCGTAATCTCATGGTTCGTACATACGAGAACAGCAAATCGTAAGCCAAATACGATTCGACTGGCAAATCGCATGCGACTGAAAACTCAAGCATAAGGCCCCTGCTGTATCTTGCATGAACCAAACAGACACGGTGCTGGCATATACAGCCTCGGGCAGCCAATGAGCTGCATAAGTTCGCCCGTTTCAAAGGAGCCACCACGCTATTTCTCGTCGGTATTACCGTTTAGTCTGTGGCAAAGCGCACGCCTCCAATCACTTTGCGTTGTCCCGAAAGGGCTTATTCTCAAATAATAATAGTAATATGTTTACTGCCACTCCTAATGCCGGCACAAAATATTGTTATCTGTAGTACGAGTCATATTTTAGGCGCTCGGGTAATATTACGGAGTGCATCTGAATTAGTATGTGTGTATTTCACCAGAGTCAGCTTCCCTGGAGCGCCTCTCAGTCGGGCAGTTACTTCCAGACAGTGGCTTCACATATAACGTTTACTGCTCACGCCGGAAGGGGCACGTGGATCCGGCAGTAAATAAAGATACGAATCTTCGATTCCGCCCATGGCGTCTGCGTTTAACGAGCATCCCGGGGTCATTCTTACGACGTGGGTCCACCAATATCGCCACAAGTGATACGATCCGACATCTATCGTATATTGTACTTTTATCCAACACTGGAAATACGTGATGGTATCGAACTGGTCTGATAAACTTTATGAAAAATTGGGAAAAATTAAGTGGTAAATGAAAACATTTTCAATAAACAGTCAATCAAGGAAAGCATGAGCTCTTAGGTACTGACCTTTGCAATATTATGTGTACATGAGCAAATTATCTCAAAATTACAAACAATCGAATATCGTACCAAAACCCACTGGCCGTACACGTACAAAATTTTGTTAGTACTCACTGATTAATTTGCCGATAAGAACGTTCTATGCAAGTTTAAGTGATACCATTTTTAATACACCACGTTTTTAAAACTGACTGAAAAGGTTGAATTAACTACAGCTAATTAAAAGACTTTGGATTTAGAACGAAAGACGTGGAACGCATGCAATATATAACTTATACATGATTAGTTCAGCTAATTCACAAACAATTTCATTGCACTATATACAAATTATATTAACTGTTTTGTGAATTTTGTTTACGGCAGCTATTCTCTACATTCCCTACTTTTAACTATTGCATGAGCAACTAGTTTTACGTTTTAAATCTTACAAGTATCTTCGAACGAGAAAACATTTTGGACTTTTTGGTCTGTTTTAATAACGTGGTATATAATTTTTTTTAATTTAAATCATTACTTTATGATTACAAAACTTCAAAATCAATTATATACAAGCAAACTTTGTGCCGAAGAGACAAACAAATAAAGTGTTTTAATACTACATTTTTATCAAGTTCTCATCGATGTTTAAAGGTTCGTGTCTCTAGCGCATAGGGAAGTTAGTTTAAAATAAAATCGATTGAAAAAAAAGAAGAAAGTAAGTTAATGAAAACGCCGTAAAAAGAAAGTTGCTTACCTGTTATTTTCATTACTGTAGTTGGTTGTAATAAAAGGTTCTTCTTCTATAGCGCTCCGTAATAGAACGATGCTCTCGTAACTGTAATTAATTTTAACTTTACTTCTGATATTTTACAAATATATAGTATATAACTTTAATTCTGTTGACTGTATACCTACGTTGGTATTCTTTTTCGATATACAAGGGCATAAATACTCTCCACTTTAGTCTGCACTAGGAATTTTGTCAAGAGGTTTTTTGGTAGTTAATATCCACAGTTCATGTAAAAAAGCAGCCGTATAGTTACTGTACCGCTACATCACACTTTTTTTCCTTGATATCAGTCGTACATGTTTATTGAGGAAACGCTGTATTTAACAAATCCGTGTCACTTTACTAATCAAGCATAAATGTTTTACTACGCTACATTCTTCCTGGATTGGATAATCTTCAAAACTGCTCCGCATGTAAAAATTTCACCATTTTTTTAATTTTATCGAATATAATTTAATTTAAGCCATTATTTCCTACTGCATTTACGTTCAATAAAATTAGTTAAATTGTTTGCGTAACGGTAAGTTATAGTCAAAATTAAACTGTGTTTTTAGTAACTAATCACAAGTAAAACCTTTACTCGTCAACTAAGCTGACGTAATTCACGGTAGCTGTAGATATTATAAGGTATTTATGTGCTGTTGAAGTAAAGTGAATAATTTTAAAGTTCGTCCGGCCAGATTTATTATCAGAAATATTATTTTATGTAGTCGTCAACATGTGTACTGTGTTTATATTTAAAAGTGTCAAATGATACATATTAGCTGAAACTAAAAACGTATGCACGTTTTTAAAAGTACTCAAGCTCATACTGAAAAAAGCTTTTTTACCATTCTCGAAAAAAAAATTTAATATGTTTGTTATTTAACATTTTATATATTTTTTGCCATGGTTCTTATACTTCTGTGAATTACCTAACTAGTTTATTTTTACTACGAGTAATTTACGAGAATAATACAGTTTTTACTTTATTGTTTCATTATGTAGGAACTGTACGCTAGGATAGAAATTAACGGAAGAACATCAACATATTTGTTTGTATACGTGTGTACATAAATATTGAATGGTTGGTTTACTCAGCACATATTTATTTATAACAATTCAGGAGCATTAATTTAGCCTATAGTGCTTTGCATGAACACAACAAATACGTTCGTCCGCGAAGGATGGCCACCTTATTTTCTTATTTCATAAATGTAAGACACGTAAGGAAATTATATATCTAAATAATATTTATGTATTATTTGTTACTAAACCATTGGGAACTTATTTGCAGTCTCTTTATGCTGGAATACATATTGGATTAATAGTTTTTAATTATTTTTGTTTACATAACTTTTTTAATGAAAATGAAATATTTTCTCGTCTTTGATAATGATGAAATAGTACCGTTTTCTGGGGGGACTCTATAGACACGTTTACATAAGTTTTATTTTATACATGTGTCAAATATAAATACGAATGCATTTTTATCGAATGTAGGCCTACTATCATGCGGACATCTATAATTTGAAATTAATCACAAGTAAATGTATTTTACTCAGTACTATCATATGTGAGAAAAACATTTTTCTGAAATGTCCCAAGTCACCACACGTGTCCAAAGTCACCTCCGATTACGGTATGTCTCGTCTCACTACAAACTGACTTCAGACAATCGGGAATAAATTGTGTCCAAAGCTTCAACAGACTTAGTTTTCTTTCATATGGACCAAATGAAGGTGGTCGGCCACTCGCTCGAAGCGAAGAGGTGCGATTTTTCCACGGAGATAAGTTCAACGTTGTGAAATGAGTGGCCGCATATTGCAGTACAGTCGAAAGGAAGCGAAGAGAAGAGAAGAAGCGATTACCGCGCGAATTCTTCAGAGGGCAAGCGAGCGGCGATTCGCGCGCCTCCTCGCCTCTCTTCGCGCAAGAGAAGCACGAGGCTTCCTCGGTGGCCTTCGGCCCTCCGGCGAGCACCTTAATACGTAAGTTGACTCTCCGTACTGAAGATTATTGTTATCGTTAAAAAAAAATCCGTGATTTCCACTTAGGGCATTCTATATGAATGACGTGACGTAAATTCACCAATTAACCAACTCTCACTAATAAACAATTGACCACATTTGTCATCTTAGACTGCTCTTGAACCTGGGTGTTTCACTGCTCGAGGCTGCCACGTTCACCAGAGGGCTGTGATCCTTTGTCAAAGTGAAGTCTCAAAAGCACGTTTACGACGCTCATGAATATTTCTCCGTACCTCAGCCCCCGCAACGCAAGGAACTTTATAAAAGCCCTTTGTGAGGCTCTTAATTTGCAGGCGTCGTCTCATTACGTATTTACTGTACGACAAGCAAGTTTGCAGCCTTGCGATGTGGGGGGTTGTTAAGTGGGGTGAGGAGTACACGCAAGTGTCTCGAGACTCGCCGTGAGGAAGCGCCCCGACATCACTGCGTCAGTGTGACCAACCAAGGGATGGAAGACCAATGCTCACGACCTATCTTTATATGTGCGACCAAATTGACCGGTGCCATATTGCAGCCCGTAACATGCGATGTCCTATTCCATTGATTCTTTTTGTTGAGAAAAATTCGTTACCCTCATCCCTGCTAAAGTACACAATTCCCTACCTCCGACCATTTGTTCACTAGCTGCTACTCAGTGGAACATCAGACAGTGAAAGAACAGACAGGTCTTGAGTATGCATAGGATATTTAATTCTAACATGCAGGTCATTGAATCCACGAAATTTCACCATCTCTAAGCATATAGCTCTACCCCTTAAGAGCGCCACTAATAAGAAAGTTATGGACAAATTGTTGAAATATTACTGTTTTCTTGTGAAGCTCTGAGCTCAAATTACAAGAAAATTTTACTTGCTATATAATACTCACAGTATCTTCGTTTCATTTACATCCTGCTACATCAGTACATACTTTCATTTGATAAAACTTTTGTGTTCAATTTAAGAGTAAAATGAGGGAGTTGCGAATGTGCACTGGAGGACTTTGAGACAAGATATTTACAAAGTATCACTATCTAATAAAAAATAAAGACGCAATATTCAGGCACACAATTACTCATAATGAGGAAATTAAAAAGTGTTATACATGAACGTACTTAAAAAAACAGTATTACTTGACCGGTAGTTCTGGGAAATAACTACGTATCTTTACAAGAAATATAAAACATTTTATTACTTTTTTACTAGTTATGACTTCTACGTGGCATGGGAACGTGATTTCAGAGACGAATGGAAACATTTCCGTTAGTTATTCAGAATTCAATGCATCAGGAAATGTGAATATTAAGTACTTGCATCACACAAATGCAAGAGAAACCTGTTCTCAGTAATAATGGTTTAAAATTATAACTAGGGCCCGGAAAATTTCGCTGATTCGAAACACCTGTATGCTAGAATCCACTGTCCTATGCACATTCAAGCCCCGTATATTCGTACATTGTCTGTTGTTCCACTGAGTAGCAGCTAGTGGACAAATGGTTGTGGTATGAGTATGCACAGAACAGTGCATTCTATCATGAAGGTCATTGAATCCGCGTAATTTTCCGGGCTCTACTGATAACCATTTGAATTTCAGGGATTTGCAAAGGAGGTCTTTGTTGATTGTACGGTTTTTGTGTTGCTCGTTCTAAATAACCCTAGTTCTATAAAAAAAAAACAATGCCGTAGGAATTAAAACTGTAAATAAGAAACAATTACCCGAAAACAAAAACAATGGTTGCCTTAAAGCGCTGGTCCCGTAAAATTATTATTTTATGTTTGTGTCAACACTATTCAACTATAGCCTATTACATCAGAAAAATATGTCATTTTCCCAAATAAACAATATTAGACCACACAGTTGTTGCGCAATCACTCATCAAAGTCACGAATTGGTCGTTACGGTGTACCCAAAATTTAAATAATTAATTAACTGGCTGAAACAAAATAATTAAAATTGATACTAAATGCTATGAGCTACATCAGAAGACCTTTGGTATTACAAAGTTAAACATTTTTGTACTTTAAAAAAATTTATAAAAGTTAATAAATTTTTGCATAATTCTGAGTTGTGGTATTCATCAAATTTTCAAAACTTAGTTTCATCAAACACATCACAAAATTTATTGATGCACTGACATTCAATTCCTGTAATTTTTATTTTATAAGGTTATTACTTTTCTTTAATTTTGGCTCACCACAACGGCCAGTTAGTGATTTTGATGAGTGATTATGCAAAACCAGTGGGTCCTATATTTTTCTCCTTTGGGTAAATGACATGTTAGCGGATGTGCAAAAGTTAAACAGTATATGGCATCAATGGAGAAAAAAATGAATTTTTGCGTGTCCAACACCCTTAATCTGTGGCAACGGTACGGTAACGCGTAGTGCGTTACATAACATAAAATTAAAAGTAGTGAACTCACCTTTCACAAGGCACGCTTTTTGTTGTGTCTTAATGCCACCACCACCCCACTTCCATACCATCTCATTGCACTGTTTGTCGAATTGGTTGATGGAGCTAAATATCTGTCTCCAGCAGCGGGATTCTGTAACTCGTTATTTATGAAACGAAAATTTACAGCAGAGCTCAGTTGACGAAATTTTCGAGATGTATCGAGAGTAGAGTACCGAAGACGTGATTCTGTAACAGCAGTAGGAAACAGTAAAACGAACTTTGTCTTTTCATTTTGATGTACCGTTCGGTAAACTTAACGGACGACTAGGCGAAATA
>PNEQ01118122.1:0-15890 GCA_003012365.1 Medauroidea extradentata
AACGCCTACAGCGAATCAGCGTAAGGTGGCTGCCCTGCTGACCGGCAGCCAGGCCAATAGGAAACATGTAGTAACATGCAGGATCCAAACATACACTGGACTGGTATCAACAACCTCGGGCAGCCAATAAGAGGTGGAGTTCGCACTTATCAAACGAGCCGCCACGTCATTTCATGTCTGTATTACTGTTTAGTCTGTGGTAAGGCTTGGGTTACATTTGACGTCAGTAAAGGTGCGTTTGGTTTATCCTCTTTTAGTCATTTAATTAAAAAAAGTGATGAATTATAAGACCAGAACCTTGCAGACGTTTTTATGGCATATGTTCAGATACGTCAATAATATCTTAATTCATGTGAGAACACATAGAAAATATTTCTTTTTTAAGAGAAAGAAGATATTAGTTCACAAAAAAAGTATTAAATGATCATTAGTGTATAATATTTTCTCAGAAGCTAACAAATTCCTTTAAAAAAATTTATTTAAATGTACAAAATTAATTCCAATGTGGATTTAATTTTGAATTTTCAAATATATGTAAATAAATAATCTAAAAATTTACGGAAATCAGAAAAAGATGATATTTTATTGGATTGGGGAAGTATGAATATGAAACATGTTAAATAATAGGTAAAATTTTTGGCTATAAACTGTAATGTAATTAGATCACAACGATGGCCAACTAGTCGTATGGAGTGTTGTGTTTAAGGCAGACACGTGCTAGCACGCCACAGGCATAATCATCTTTAATAAGCAGCTCCACAAACGTTAGGATTGCAACAGGACGCTTGATAGAATTTTGAATTAAGTAAGATAAAATGTGTATATTTTATATACGACTACAATTTTAAAAGTTTGAAATATGTACGTACCATATGTTGCCTCAAGGGAAGACTTTGTACTCCCTATCAGTTACGTTCTTTGTTTTTTAAATTACTATGTACTTGAAATACAAAGATGAAAGACTGGCCTACTTGTGCTCCCAAACGGAAAAGAGCAAAGACTTTATGCTTCCGAAATTTTACGGTAGTAATAATCTCCCTATCGACACAAAACATATTTATCAAACATTTCTGCAGGCAAACATACATAAACAAAACAAAAAATATTTTAATTTCTACCCCCCTCGCCCACCTTACCATTGTTTTGCCCACGAGTCCCTTCCATTAATTCTTGTTTTTTTTACATGTTATATTTTTAGCCGTGTATAATACGGTTATGATTGTTGGCAGGTTAGGTTTTGCATAAATGAGTTTTCTAGTTTTTTATTCGTCTTAGATTTATTTTGTTATATTTATTTCACTAAGGTTAACAAGTAAACATACCTATAGACCAACTACTCAATCTTCTCTCTTATTTATAACATTTCCTCTAGCTATTTCTGTTTTGTCTCTCTCACTCTTTCTCTTTGTATTTATGTGAATATGTTAGTGTAATTACAATTCTCCAATTTTTTGGTTACGTGGTTTACTACGAACACTTCATCTAACATAAAATCATTTGAGTATAATTTGGAATTTTATATATGGTACTTCATACAATAAGTATAAAATTACAATTTGCTAATTTAATGAAGGGAAATCGTTGTGATGACATATGATAGTAAGAATGGGAAGATAAAAACAAACTCATCAACTCTGCATACACTACGATTTTCTTCAAGTTGTCGATACTAACAATCTTCTTTATCCTCATTCAAAATAAAAAACAAATGTTTTTTCACACTTTATAAATTATATGTTCATGAAGGGACATATTTTATTTTTAAAAATAACATATTTTGAATGGTAGTTTTCCAACTATCGCATCGTTCATAAAAATGTGAAAAGAGTCAACACATATATATTTTTTCTTTTTTTTTTTTTAGTTTAGTTTCTTGTTGGTTACAAGTACTGTTTATTGTGCGAAAGAATTATTGATATCAGTTTAAGTATAAAGACCAGTTTACGAATACGATACTGACGCGCTGATAAAGAAATGTGATTTATTTTGGTCTAGATTTGTAACTCTAGTCCCAGGTTCACAACTTAGATTATCTACGCATGCGTGCGTCGTTTACAGAAGTAAATATACCTTGGTTTAGTGAGAGAATGGTACTAACTGTTTGCCTTTTGCTTAACACAAAATTGAACAGCAAATAGAAGCATTAGAAAGCTGTAAAAATACTTGCTGCCTTCGGCTGGAAATCTTAATATATAAAATGAAGTGTCCGACACACTCACTCACTCACTCACTCACTCATCTACGCACGGCACAAACCGCTGGACGTAGATCCATGAAATTTTGAGGCACGCTTCCCCTTGCCCCGTAGACACCCACTAAGAAAGGGTTTTTCGAAATACGATAATTAAAGGGGGTGAAAAGGGGTGAAATGTGTTTTAAAAGAATCCGTGACATCTCATTAACCGGGAATGCTATCATAAATATTTTAACTTCATAATATTGTCCAAAGAAATGCATATTCGAAAAATTTTCGATTTTGCGAAATTCGAATATTAAGGGGGTGAAAAGCCGTAAAATGTGTTTTTCATTAATCCGTGATTTCTCCTAAACCATTTCAGAGAGTGAGGTGATTTTTTAAAATGATGCTTTAGTAAGTATCTAAAAAGTATTTACAATTTTTCGAAATTCGTCCTTGAAAGCTCTTAAAAAAATAAAACGTGTTTTTTAATTAATCCCACTTATCTGCTAAACCAGTGGAAATATTGAAATGGTTTTTGCTTTAAATTAAATCTTATGTATATATGAAAAAAAGAAATTTCAGGATTTTTCGAAATTCGTCCATAAAAGCTGTTTAGAATAAAATGTAATTTAAAATAATCATCTATACCGCTTATACCCGTTGAGATATCCAGATGATATTTTGATAAGAATGCAGCGTATGTAAACATATACAAATAAAATTCAGGATTTTATGAAATTCGAAAATTAAGTAGGTGAAAAGCAGTAAAATGTTAGTCTCCCGAAAAAAAGAATGATCACGGAGAAATAATTCTACAGTCGTTTCTTTTTGCCAACCTACTCATAAATAAAACCTCTTTGGACTGTAACCATTATACGAAAGAATTATCACGGCATGCCTTTAACATTCACTCAGGTATAGCATAAAGTTTGTGGTTTGGAAGGGGTGGGGTTACGGGTTCGTATCCCGTGCAATACTTTGCGTTGGGAATTACTATGACATCATACGAGAATATTTCGCGCACTCTTTACACTGAGCTAAGACAGTTAATTATAGTTCACTGTTATTGAGTACGCTAGCTGTTAAATGCCTTCATTACATAATTTCACGCGGGCAACGCCGCAGCCGGCTGAAAATTGGTGAGGAGGTAGCTTAGAACCAGGTGGAGAAGGACATAGGATACTTTTTATCCCGTTCGACCGCGTTCCCGTGTGACGTCACTATAAAATGTGGTATAGCAAAAACGCATATGACATGGAATAACAAAACGCAAATGACAGCTAAACATTATTTTGTCTATGGATAAGTATGTTTGAAAATTTGATAGTTATAAATGTTGTCAGAAATCAATTATCAGTAATAATCAGTAATTTATATTCTCTTTGAATCATAATTTACAATGCCGCTACCAAGACGACCGAATCTTTCCCGACAAAGCATGTTCGCGTTGTTTGTTCTTGCGCCTGATAATAAAACAAATAAAGAGTGCAACATATGCACCAAAATACATTAAAAATAAAGAATGATTAAAATATTTCATCCAAAATCTGCTTACTTATTGCCTCTAAGGCGGAGCAGAGTTCGCAGGGCCAGCTAGTTATAAATATGTAAGATTACTGATTTACTTCGGCTGGAAATAAATTATAAATTTGAAATATTACTGACTTATACATGGTATAAAAGAGAAAGTATTTCATATTTTTATAATTTGTAGTATAGACCAAAACGAGAAAGTTAAGTCCAGTAACCATAGGGTAAGAAACCTACGCGTGTGGATTTTCAGCTTCCCACAAATATTTGGTATGGGAATTGATAATTCCAACTCGAATGAAACCAGCCACATCTGTGTTGTGAAATTCGGTTCATCGCTACATCTTTGCAACAGCCATTAACAGAACTACTGCAACATAGCAGAAGGGATTTCGTGCTCGAAGGGCTTGAACATGCTGTACATTATACGTGTATATAGCAACTGTTCATGCAGGAAAGTCCAAACAGATAGATGACTAACCCGGACAGTTGCTGCAATTTTACGTCACAAACAGGACTCGAGCTCGTCGGTTGCTTACATTTGCCAGACCATAGCAGAAGATCATGTCAGTTGTTACTTGTGTGGAACAATAGGTGTCCATTGTGTTCGTAAGAAAATACCGATTTACTCACGATTGCTCGTGTCTTTCTTGGTTAACGATGCCTCTTAGCATGAAGCCATCCCGGCGCTCTGCCCTCACGGGCGTGGGGAGAGATGACGCTCTGCCTCACAATGGACTTAGGCTAACAGTCAGTTGGAACCACCAAACCCTTAGACGGAACACTAACCTGCGCCTACATCCACCTTCCAAGGAGTAACAGTAGCTAGCGAGAGAGCCTAGGGCCACCCATCCCAGGTTCTCGCCCACTTACCTGTCCCCCGACTGAGATCCTCAGCTCAGTCGCCTCTTGGTTTGAGTCGGGGCCTATGTAACCCCTAACAGACTGTTCAGGTCTGCTACCGGTCACTTTTGCAGCCTACTCATCGGCCTTTCTCAGAGGAAGGGTCCTCTCCAGATCTACCCAGCATCCGGGCAACCACCACCACTATGAGACCAACCCAGACCAGTCATGAGAGAAAACCTCATCATGGGGTTATCTGGTCGCCCGAAGTATTAGCTATTTTTTATGGCATTTGTGTGTTTTCCAGCCTGACCGTCTGGGTACTGCAAGAACACACAGGGCACTCCTTTCGGAGCACCTACCGGGGGGGGGGGGGTCCAACCTTACAGCCGCATGGCTCGGTCGTACGTCTTGTTTCCCCAGACTGCCTCAGGTTCGTCCATTGCCATTACCCGTCATCTCTCACGTGGAGACCTGGGCTTTTGGGCCTCAACAGCCTGAGCATTTCGTGAATCGTGAGTTTTCTGAGCGATTCCTGGTTTGTAGTAGGTAAATTTCTCAGTAATTTCAGCCAAGAAGAGCAGACATTTCCCCATCCAACATTTTTCTGCGGCAGTTTGTTAGTAATCGAAAAGTCACCCAAGAGCAGTTATAATTATTTATTTTCATGCCGTTTATTTTGTACATATAGCCTAATGTAAATGTTAAGGCAATAATACTGCGCAACACATTATAAACAAATTCAATATAGTCTCAACATTTACAGCACCAAGAATAGTCCGCATTTTGAGTCCAATTAGATGGTTTAAAGTATTTTATAGTTGCTCTACTTGAAGAAACTATGTATCATTTATGTTCATTAATTATCAAGTTGTGATTTTTTTAAGTGAACTCTATACCTAGTACATAATGACGGCGTAGCGAACGACTCTTATTCTTATTCCCAATAAGTTAATTTAAGAAATAACTTCACACCATCCTTACAATGTTCAAAACACAATTTAATTTTAATATAAATGTATTAAAAGAAGGTAAATTCACTAACAACTGTTCTTTTTTTCTTTCAGACTGCTGTAACTCCAAAATAAAATGTGATTTCGTAAGACGCTATATGACTTATCACTGCCCGGTTTACGCTCCTTAAGTGCGGAGATTATTAATTCGGTACGTAGCCTTTTAAGCAAGAATTGTTGTATTGCCGAGTTAACTTACTCAAACATATATTGTAATTTAGTTTGCGCTAAAGAATGCTGACTTGTTTAATCTTGGTTTATGTTTCTATTTGACATTTCACGTTTGGGCAGCGGACTGACAAATAACGTTTGTATTAAGTCACGAGGTAGACTTAAGTATGGAAAATTTTGAGCGTTACGTTTTTAAAATGTAACCCACTTATAGTTGTTAAGGTTACAATAAATCACTAGGGTCTGAATTGCTTTTAAACATTAACTCTGAGAACACCTGCAGGCAGAGCATGGTTCGTGTTTTCTCCCTGTCGTCAGAACGACGCGTCAGTGGAAAGACGTTTCGTCAAAAAAGCGAGCATGGTTCTGTTTGTTGCCAGTCAAAGCGTTTCAGATTAACAACGCGACCGTCAATACAATGACGCGGTATTTTAGCGTGTCATGAGCCGACAACGTGCGTATTTAAAATAAATATCGATAGAAATTAGAAACAATGCCATATTCACAGTTTCAAGTGACAAAATATATCTTAAACTAATATAAAGCCTGCACACAGTATAAACAATACGTTCAGAGACAAATTTAAAGTTCAGTTACTGTATACGTACCATAACCTATAACTTGACCATACAGCCATAACCTACATCTTGCCCATACTGATAGCTAATACCTAAATAAGTAATACAGTTTGTATTGAATATTTTTGAATACAGAAACAAATTGTTTTAACTTATGTTTATATAGGTAATTATTGGCGCTGTATTAGTGTACGCATATCTTTTGTCTGTAATTTAAACGTGTTAGTATAACCAAACCGAATGAAAGTGATGTGCATGTAGCAAAAAAAATTCCGGTATTTTAATATTCATGGCTTGAATCTTAAGTACAAAACACATTATGACAAAATCATTCTCTGCTGAAAATATCCCGAGAAACCAGTGTTTATACGCAACGTAGTAACTTGTAAAATCATTGCTACCGTTTGTATTGGCAATTAACCTACAACGTTCTACCTTACAGATATGGCAGGAGACTATTAAATTTTTTTGTAATTTTGTGCAGTACGTTATTTATGTTCATGCGTTGTGTTTTTCCTAGATTGGGAAACTAATTTTAAATTAATATCGTGTATAGGGTAAAGGAGATCACAAAATATATATTTTCCTCAAATGTAAGGAAAATGTTTTTATTGACTGGAGAATAGTAATTATCGTCTTCTGTTATTTATTATAAATGTTCTGACAGAAAATAAATTTGTCACTGTAAATCATATGTATACTTCAAAATTATGAGCTACATATTGAAATGTTAAAAATTGTGTTGAACTTTATTTACCATGTTATATTTTACATTGCTCATATAAACATCCAAATGAAGATATAAAAAAAACGATGGTCAAGTACTGATATTTATATTTCGGTAGCAACACTACTACTATAGTGACGTGTACACTGACTCATGAAATTAATATTTAAGCAAACCCCACACAACTGCCAGAGAATATTAGCACTTGACCACAGATTTTTCAAGTTCTGTAAGTTCTGTTCACGCGTGTAATAAATTAAAGTGTCACTTGTGAATAAAAATACACGTTAATTGTGTCACTTGTAAATAAAAGTGCAGGTTAAGTGCAAATAACGTAATTCTCGTTACAGCTGTATAATACTTTTGTTCATAGAGGTTTTCTATTGGCTGATACTTAAAAGCAGATTCTCCAACACACAAACATAACACGTCGCTACTGCAAATCTCGTACCAACCTCTGCATATATTCCTCTTTGGAACCGTCGTTCATTTGACGCAATAATTCTGACGGAAGCGTCATTACACGACGATCCATGCTCGCATTTTCGCGCAGCCGTCATGACACTAGCGTCGTTCTAGCGACACGTCGGAGTTACGACGGTTTCGAATAAAAGAACCATGCTCGACCTGCTGGTAACGTGACTTAGCACACATACGGAACCACTTCAGTCACTGGCAGAAATATCAGGGTCGAAAAAAAAAACGTTTTTACCACGTCGAGCAGTATAGTTGTACGTTCTTATAAGCGGTTCACAATAAAGTGAGCACTTTCAAGTAGCGGTCGCTATTATTTAGCCCATTTTAACATACCGTAAACCAGAGTTGGTTTGGGACAGCGAGGATGCCTTTCTGACTTTCAAAATTATTTATTTTTAAGTAATTTGAGTAAGAGATAAGTTAAAGCTAGTCCAATGTTTAAAACCTTGCGTTTGAACCAACCATTTAAATGTAATATTTTTTACCAAAGAACAAAAAAAATTTTAAAGCTATGCAACGTCACTTCCAGCTTTCACGTAGCAACTTAAATTTACGGTAAATCGAACATATCACCATATGTGATAGTTAAAGTGTTTATATTTTGTAACGTAATCAAAATCGAATATTTGAGACTCTAATTTAAATAATTTTTTCAATGGGGATGGTACTTAGAAAAACAATTTAATATATACATGATTATTCCGGAATAATTTTGCATAAAATTCAGCCACGTAAAGTAATTATTCCGTGCGGATTTTGATTTTCAAATTTTTGAGCTTAAAAATATTAAGTATTTTCAAACGCTACCGTAAACATTGAAACCGCGTTCTTATTGGCTAACACGCGTATGACGTAATTGGATATATTGTTTTCGTTTACCGCCCACCCGTTACGCATTATAGTAGATTTTGTAATCTTACACTGACTTAAAAAACTGGGCAAAAATAATGAACCCGATTACTTAAAAGCTAACTCGTAAAATTTGCTCCTTGTCAATGCATGCACCTTTACGGTAGATTATCTCAGTTAGTAACGATTATTTCACTGGTACTGAGTTAGAGGAGTGAAGACAGTGAGATAGCTATCGTACATTGCAACGTTTTAGTGGTAGGTTTGAGTTTATGTAAGTTTATTTCAAACTCCGGAGCGTTTGATAACATACTACGAATTCATTTTACTGTGTTACTTCAGCTCAAGAACAATAAATTTTGTTTTAAATTCAACAGTATGAAGGGCGCATGCTTCCAAAAAGTGAACCTACCGGACTAACAATATGAATGCGTTTAAGCAATCCTGCTGACTTACCAGACTGGTGATTTACCGTTCCGATTGCGTGAGTTGGGAAAATAGAACACAACTTTAATTTATCTATTAAAAATTAATTTCCCTTCCCAATAATTTACCGTGAAAACAATTGTAGCAGTGCTGCCATCTATTGACGCATTTCGCAAAGCCCCGCCAACCTCTTGAAATATCGGCCAATCACAGGTGCCTTGAACTCACCTATTGGCCACGCATTGGAACAGCAAAAACATAATAAATTGAACAGATGTCTATATTTAGTCACAACTTTTAACATAAAAGAACTTATGTATGTCTTGTTTGCCGTGTCATGCAGTACGCAATAAATTGATATAACCACGGCATACATAAACCATACTTTTGTCTCTTATAGCAAACGGTTTTTTTTTTTTTTTTTTTTTTTTTTAAGAAACCACACAGTCCGTCTTGTATCGTCAAACGGTATTGTAGTAAATATTGTATTTTTTTATAAATTTAATTGTATTGTGGCACAAATTAGCTACTATACACACACAACTATTCAGGGTCCCAGCCATACTCGTTTTTACCACACAGGCAACTGGATTTAACGCATTTAACTGGATTTAACGCATTTAACTGGATTTAACGCATTTAACTGGATTTAACGCATTTAACTGGAATTAACGCATTTAACTGGATTTAGCGCATGTTCACGATCTAAACGTAAGTTGCTGTAGAGTTAGAGTAAACAGACAAGCAAGAACAAATCCAGTGACATCACAGGAACACCAACATGGCGGCACTCGTTTTTACTGAGCTAAAATAAACGGTTTTTTATTTACGTTTTTGTCGGGCTATACGTACGCAAATAAAGAAAGTGCGGTACCGCTATTATTAAATTAAACGTACTTTTAAATAAGTATAGTATTTAAAAAAAGGTTATATCCCTATTACTGGTCTAGACATGACGGTCTTCAAAAGTATTCAGTTGGCCGCAAACATTCAATCAATACAACCAACTGTGCTGTATAAGTTAGTCTCGTCTGGCGCAGGTACACTAATTAGCAGGGCTGTCTGTCGCACGTTGTGCCGTATAAAAATTATGCGCATGAGAGAGAGAGACAGTCGTTCGAGTGCTGGTGATCTCCGGTAATTGAAAAGTCGTTAAGTAGGACATCCCTGGCCCGAGACGTGTTGTTTTTTTTTTTTTTACGACCCTAACCGCAGACCCCGCCGAACGACTGCACGCGAAACGCAGACCCATATGGCGCTGATGTGCACCATGAGACCAGGCGGCGAGCTTGTGTATGACAGCGGCCATGTTGGAGGGGACTTGACTCCACCCCTCCCCCTTGCATCAAACACGTACCGGCCTTATTCCGGGAAGGGATGTAAAAAATATTCCAGCTGCCATCTGTCACCGGCAAGCATCCGTGCCACCGGTGGTGACTGCAAGGTACGATGCCATCTTACAAGAGGAAATATCTTACACACGCATTTAAGTAACCTATGAAGCAAATAATTCCGGTGCTTTATTGAAGACTAATGAAAAAATAGCTAATGCATTGCATTTCTTTATAATTTATTAACGTAAACTTGCACTCGTGAAGGAACAATAGCCTATTTTATTTACAGAATAGTAATGAATGTTGTATTTTTACCGTCAGAAGTAGTGATTATTATTAAATTACGTGTACGTGCATTTTGCTCTAATAAATCAGATTAACAAAAATGTTTCGTTTTATCGTTTTTGGTCCACCATTCTGCGTGAGAGGTTAGTAAAAAAAAAAAACAATTTTGTGAAGTACGATGAATCTATCCATTATAAAGGACATTTAGAAAATATATTTTAATTTTTTTTTTATGTGTACAAGATTTTCAAATAACGCTCCTTCGCGGTTTTTAAACGTAACCAAACGATAACGGTTTTTATAATTCAACTTCTGAAACGTTGAAATTTGCTGAAAAAGAGACCACACGTTGTAGCGATTTTAATCGAGTTAACAAGTAAAACTTACTTACTGACATCTTTCATCGCACGCACACACCATATCAATATATATATATATATATATATATATATATATATATATATATACATATATATATATATATAATATTTCATAAATATTTAACATTTCAGGGCGAGTAGTAGCATGAATAATGTCACCAATAATACGCCAGTAATAAGACGTTAACACATTTAGAGCAAAAATTTTACTTTACCTATAGCAACCTTATTAATTGTACATCAGTAGCTGAAACATTAAACTGTTGAGAAAAACTATGTTTTGACTACTTTTTAAAAAAATTTGTTAAACAGCGATAGTTGCTTACCAGTTGTTAAATAAACCTGATTTTACGTTAATATGTTCTGTTATTAGAGTAAATAAATATTTACGTGGCTATTTTGAGAAAACGCACTGCAATGGAGCTCCTATTTAAGTAAAATTATACTGTTAATAAGCGTACTGAGGGAACCGTGTAAGTTTAGTTACTTTTAACTACAGTTAAGGGTACTCACTTTATCTGTTTCAGATTCGAACGTTTTGAAAAATCGTTTCTGCCTTATAATTGTTACAACCGCTTAAATTATGTTAACCTTTTTTGTTACGGCCAACTGAAACATGTACATTAATTAAAGTGAAGTTGAAGTAATATCATTAAGAATATATTTTTAACACAGTTCGTTTTTTTTTTGTTTACAACATTGTAACACTCTACACGGGACTGAGTCGAAGGTAACCTATTCATGTTAACAGCATTTGTGTCGTGACATTCGCTTGGCATACGGACTTCCAAAAACTACCCTGAAGTAAATTAATCACAAATATATATTTTGATTTATCACATTGTGTTATACTAAATTAATATTAAATACACAAATGTATTAACTGGCAGAGTGCTTGTTATGGGAGCAGTTTCCTTTAAATAGTATTTCAATTAAATTTCGTAACAAAATTAATGCTATGTAAATATTTAAAAAAGAAAGTTAAGTAGGAAATATATAATATATTACCAACTTTTTTTAGATCATATTTGATTACATATTTTCACTGTTTTGATCTGTGTGATCGTAATTGGAGAAAAATTGATTATTTAATGATTTCAGATTAACATAGGGAAATATCAATAGCATTCATCTCACGTAAGCTTTAAAAATTCTGTTAAGTAATAGTTTATGTCACTGCTGTATTTGTATTTAAAAATTATGTCATAAAATTAGTTACAAGTAAGGAAACAAAAAATCAATAAATGTAAGAATCTTCCCCCTTAAAATGTTAAATAAGTCATGGACTGCGTGCCAGTAAGCAAACCGTATTCCGTGTTATTCAATTACTATATAACTTACACCTAAGTTTAAATGATAATAGTTTGATTGTGAAATGCGTTACAGAGCATTATACAGCAAACTGAAACCACATTTTGTCATTATCTAGCAAACCGATGCGTTTTTGAGAAATCTCATTTAAATAAGTTCGATAGGTTATTGAAGACAAATGGAACAATATGTAATGCAATTTATTTCGTTATCATTTGTTGAAGTAACATTGCACTCCTGAAGGAACAATAGCGTATTTTTCCTACAGAAGAAGAAATGAATTGGCATTTTTACCGTCGGCAATAGCGATTATTATTATTATTTCGTATGCGTGCATTTTACTGTAACATACCAGGTTAACAGAATTTTTTTTTTGTTTTAGGTCTGTCATATTTTGTCCGCCATTCTAATAGATAGGTAAGAAAAAATTATATGACGTACGATGAATTGATAAAAAGTACTACAACAATGTAATAAAACTAGTATGTAAAATTGTGTACACTGTGATTTGGTCGGTAATGTCAACGATTCCATTACGACATTAATTTAGGAAATATATTTTATTGTTTAAACCCGTGGAAGATTAAAAAACCAATGCCCTTTCACGGTATTTAAATGTAACCAAACGATCACGGTTTTTATAAGGCAACGTCATAAACGTCTAAAATTGCTCAAAGGTTTTAAGAAATCTCATTGAGTCTTGAGCGAACGTCCACAGCCGTACTTTCGTTCTTACAGCTGGACATCGTTGCAGGACTTCGCCGACACAAGAAGAGGTGCTCCACAGTGAAATGTAACGTTTTATGCAGGGAAACGTGGCAGCGAAATCCCACCGTTTTGCGTTACTTCAGGCTATCGGTGTTTGCTTGAGATTGAGCATCTCACTGGTCTCCCTTTTACGTCGGCCTAACGCCCCTCTTGAAGTGATATGGACAACGACCACAGCTACGTAACGTCCCACGTTGGCACTGGTCGGCGCGCCAGTTGTATTCGCAGCACTGTCCGAGGTTTTCTTATGAAAATCATCCTACCTTCTAGAATCTGATACCAACTAATGTGTTCAGCTTTTTCATCGCGTAATTAGATTAGCCAACCACGGTGAACTGTCACCGCAAAAGATAAACGTTAACTGAAACTAACAAAAACTGCATAACTTTAAATGCAGTGCTTTGTGTAATTTTAATTTTTTGTCAACATGTAATCTATATGCATGTTTATTTTCAGTGTTCTCTGTTTCTTCTTTTTGTATTGTTTTGTACTGAACAGGTATTAGGTACAATAAAAAAAAAAGTGCATGCTTCCAGATTTATAGACTCTCCTCCATTCCTTAAAATAAATAAATAATAGAACCGAAGACCATTTTAAAATATATATGTATATATTCATATATATATAAACTCACATTGTTTATACTGAAGTCCTATAGAGACATTACAAGTTTTGTATCCAACAATAAATTAGGAACAACTACAATCTTTTGGCCTTAATATCTCAGTTTGGTGTGAGTGGTATACACACAATCAATAAGAACAAGTTATGCAGTGTTGGCTGTAACTTCTTAGACATTCGTTTTTTGATAAGATAAAAAAATCTTGTTGAACAAATTGCAGCAAATGTATATAAAATGTATATTTTTCAACTAAAAAATCAGAGTAAATGTAAGAAAGATATATACATTGTACGCATGCAGTACATCGTGCCCCTATGCAATAGAAATAAAGTTGGTTTAATTTCCCAGATATGTGGCAAAGAACTGCACGTTATAATGAAGAACACAAAACGCTGCCAGTACCACTTTGTGAACATAATGAAATATTTTTATAAGTTTTGCTAAAAAAAAACCACAATACTTGTTTAATTTTACGTGTACTATAGTGTATATATATCCACTTACTGATAAGCATTAATTTTGGTCACAAAATATTGATGATTAAATCGTGCCTTAATGTTCGGCTGTTTCATAAATTTCTAGGAAATGTTTTTGTTTCCCTTTTTTTGGTAACATGGAATTCAAATATAATAATTTTGCTTTGACACTTGTTTATCTCAGTTTTGATGCATATAAGTCAGGAAAATGAACTGAGGAATTAAATACGTGACTACTACTGGTTATTATTTTAATATCATATTGAAAATTTTGCTGTGTTAATAAAATGAAGTTCATTGAAACTAATTTCCAACACTAATAATGAGTCATGTAACGTGAGCTTTTTAAATTTTTGTTTCTATGGGAGTTAACAGTTAGAATTTAGTGGTTTGTGAACATACGCCATTGCTGATATTCGACTGAATTCTATCTCTAAAATTCTTTTTTGTTTAATATAACAATTATTAAAAAAGAAAAAAACTGACAAAATTCCTATGGGATTGCTTTTTTTCTATTTATGTGTGTGTTTTATATTTGTTTTTTCTTGTTCGCTTTTGTACTTTGTAATGCAACACAGGTTTGATCAGTAAAACATGAAAAATGGCATCTATCCACAGACCACTAAATTCTAAGAGTAATGTAACGTTACCTAAATTATTAACAGCTAAAAAAATTGTAAGTCTTGCACTGTATATAAAACAGTAGGGTATTTTTATTACAATTTTTTTCAATATTTAATATTTATATATACAATTCATATTAGAAAGAAGTCTATTTATTCTTTACATTTGTTTGTATTGAAGTGTACCTTTTCATTTCAGCAGTTTCTTTCATCAGACGGGAGGGCAACCTTCTCCTGTAATGAAACCAAAGCCATGCACAAAAGAAAGAGAAATAAAAGCCTAGCCTCAAACTCTTTTTGTTTTCGTTTTCAAGCGTGCTTCCTTCTTTAATATTCCGGTCTTACTTTATGTTCTGTAAATCACGAGGACAATTAATAAAACTAATTAATGTTTTTACAATAGCGGGGTTTCTAAAATGATTGCTGAGGGTTTTATAATGAGCATGGCCAATTAGCCTTTTCTCATCATAGTTAAGGTTCCAATCTGCCTGTGCTTAAGATGCATTTCAACGATTTGCAATTATTAATGTTTTAATAAATATTGTATCGCGGATTACGTTTGTGCATTTACAAAAAGAATACACTCTTCAAACAATGTTTCTATCAGTTTAAAAATTATGAACGCTTATTGAAAATACGATTCCCATACCTCTCAAAATGGCTTCTAACGTCTTTTTCAGACAGTCATATATAGGAAAATCCCAACGTGATTCAAAAAATAGAATAATAGAAATAGTCGTTGGTATCTGAGTTGTAAGATCCATAAATAAAGTGGCATGGTTTACTAATTAACGTCCCATAGGAAAATGAATAATAGTACGCTTTGTACGCTAGTTGCATGTTTTGCGAATAGAGCCGATACTGCATTACATACGCCGGCTGGCGGCAACCTTAGCGATATTTCGATTTTGTGCCTCACAAACATAGCCTACCTAGAAATGAACCTTAATATACGATAGTTAGAGGTACGTTAATTTCGCGTATTCATCTGGCAGCAGCATAGACTTGTCAGTCCTATACACCCACTGGCCACAATCAAGTATCTATTGGCTTATAACCGTACAAACAGGTAGCAAGTGATAGCACTTCGCATTATTTCCTTATTTACTACTGGCTTGCTGTAGTCAAACGCGTTTCGTAACAGCCGCCAGCAAGTCACAGACATGACAATGAAGTATACATAATTGGCTTTCAACCTGACCTGGAATGTATCTGCGAAATTTACGTACCTCTAACGATAGTACACACAGACACTGCCTCTTTCGCAAATGTAGGAACACATTTTATACACAGCGGCG
>PNEQ01118122.1:15990-39814 GCA_003012365.1 Medauroidea extradentata
CCCGTGTGTGTTTGGATCCTGCATGTTACTACAGGTTTACTATTGGCCTGGCTGCCGGCTAGCTGGGCAGCTGCCTTACGCTGATTGGCAGTAGGCGTTTCCGCCATGTTGCTGGCCAGGGAAGCCATTTTGCTGGCGTGTGTGACCGAGTTCACCGTCCTGCAGGCTATTTCACTTCTGTATTCCTAAATATTCTGTGGCGGCGCCTTGTACCTACTTAATATTCCTTCATTACTAAACGTACAACGTTCAGTCTTGGATGTATAGCGTCGCTTGCCAATATTCACTTCGCGTTTGTAGGTAAGGAACACAATTTCTTAAACATTCAGTAGCTTTAAAATAATTACTATTTGCCTTAGTGTTTACGAGGTAAATTAAGAGTTAATATAATAAAGTTATGCAGATTTTAAAAATAGTTTTATGAAAACCGTGGATACAATCATTACGTACAAGAATATTATTACCCATTAAAGCATTTATTTCTAAACATTTGCCTCTTTTAAATTGAGTATTACTTTATAACTTTATTTTTCAAATTATTGAACCGTTGAAACCAGGTGGCCACCTTAACATAATACGATTTGAAAGAACACATTCAAAATTACTGTATGCACAGATTCTGTATAAGAAAGAGATGCTAGTTAAATAAAAAATGAACGAAGCGCTTAGCTCCTTTATGCATGAAGGCATTTAGTTACATTGCTGAGTAGTTCTATTAAAGGTTATAGGCTGTATAACATCCTAAAGATCTTTAGATATATTTCTTATATAGTCATATTATCAGAGGCAACCAAATAACCTCAAAAATTAAATAAATAAACGTGTCGTAACTACTCAACGACAGATAGGCTACTGAATTAAAGTGGCATTAGAGTGTTAAATAAGGTGTTGAGAGCATAAAAAATAAACAGAACAACAGTAAAGACAATTATATTGGTCTGAAAAAAAGGCGTTTACATTATGCAAGTGTACTAGCAAAAGAAAATTATTTGGGTTTGTATAGAACCCCAATCAGTTATAAATTACAATACGTAATTTTGCTTACGGCTAATTAAAAATTTCATGATTTCCTTTTTGATATGAAAGTTAATGTCATATTTCGTTACGTTACTTTTCTGGATGGTACATTACAATTACAATAATAATCACACAAATTAAATAACTTACTGTGGAATCGAAATCTTTGTTCTACAACAGGAACTCTTTCTATTAACTAAATTATGTGATCTCATTACTTATGTTTGCAGTTAGGATGTTTTAAAAATGTATCCGTATTTATAGACCTACAATATTTAAATATAACTGAGTCGAACAAAACCAACAATGAAAATTAAAGAAAAAAGAAAATTTGCTGTTCACAGCATGGAGGTAGGTTCACAGCTAACAAATAACATGAATTATTATTCTGGAAATAAATATAGTCTTCGTTTTATTGTGGATTTCCAGAAACCCAGCAACATTCGTTCGCAAAGGCGTATTTCCACGAAAACACCTCCGTTAATAACCTAGAAGAACATTTTAAAACTGTTATTCAGTTACCCGTGCAATTACAAAGTATGAAACTGTCCAATACTTTCTTCACTTTAAATTAAATTAATTAACTTATCACATAAAACATGGTTTTTAATGTTTGTATGAGCAAAGACCAGAGAAATTTGCATCATTGACATCTCACGTAAACAATATATACATGTTAAATTTATATAGACTATACGTTTAATCTAGAAAACAACATTTAATCTAACATCTTAAAGGTCAACAGTGTTTTAGTATAAATTTAAGATTACGAATTTCTTTGCAGCGTTCTAAAAGCCATTAGACGTGTTTATGTATTTGACAACTATTGTTCATATAATATAAACAGAAAAAAAAAAGTTAAATGTCACTCTACTTTTATGTATTCTTCCGCCTCAGCTCTTCTGTGCGGACAGAAAATATACTTTATTAACATTTTTAAAGTAAATTGTAACTAACTTATTTATTTCATCAAACCCAAAATATTGTTGAATATCTGCTTGCTTAATTTCAAACGGTAGAGGAATGAGTGCGTGTATATTCATTATACTTTCAAAAACAACATAGTTCTTTAGCTATTAATTTCTAGTGTGTAGGCATTTTAGGTATGCCTACATAATAATGTACGTAAAAGCGTCAATTTTTTTTTTGCCTGCACGGAAACCAATTCTACTATCGATAAAACCAACAAATCTTTAAACAAAATCTAAAGATGTAGCTTTTTGTGCTGATGCGTGGGAAACCAGCAAATAAACATTTACTTTATTGTACAACGTGACAAGTGTTTGTGAAAAATATACTTTGAAACATCACTCGCAAGATGCGACGAACTTAACACAATATTATATTCACATTTTGATTTTCACTTGGATAATTGTCTAACCGCCGAAATAGTATATTCATTACGATAAATTGTTACGAACATTACAATTGCTGTAACAATTTTTCGTGTTTCAATTACTAAACAACGTTATGAACAGTTCATTAAACGTAAGCAAATTTCCTGAACTCGTAATGTAACGGAGAGAATGCAAGCAGTCAGGCGGGACTCAAAACTTGTTTACATTTCACAAGTTAAGATTCTGTAGCGTTTACGAAGGCTCGGAACGAGATCCAATTTCATTCGCTTCTTGCACAAGAGTAGTTAGTTTGGTAAGCAGTTTCGAAAAATTTGTATTTTTTAATTTTTGTATTGTTCTTGCAATAGTGATGTATTATAAAATGAACTGTATTTATGCACGTAGGCCATTGCAAGTGAATTTTTAATGATATAAACTATGATTTTGGTAAAATAATTTTTCAGAAACTTTTTTGTCTCTTATGTGCCCATTTGCATCTATAGTTTTCCTGGTCAGTGATTAGAAGTTTTTATATGTCAGTCTGTCATGGTTTTTTTCTGAAAGTCATAGATTTGTGGTGTCGCAACAACCTTGTTCTGATAGAAAATATTAAATTAAGCGACGACTCTATAGGTCGTTCGGGGTAAAGTGAGCTCTAAAACTTTAACCTTTGAAAAATATCACTAGTCGTTACTGCAGTTAATTAAGCATTAACTATAGTTACCTTACTGCTTTTATGGTTGGCAGCGAATTTACGCAAAATAGTTCCGTGCATTTCCCAATTTAAATTCAACAATATTGGAAAAAAATCAACCGAAATCGACACAATTGTATTTTATATAATTATTATTTTTTTTTACCAAACTGTATCGATTCATACCGACTTCTCAATATATCTTTTACGCGCAAACATCAAGTGCCATGTCCAGAGAGGTTAGACAGTTCTCGTCGTTAGCCGATAAGCGCGGAAAGATACGAATTGGCTGAAAATAGAACTTTTGCAGGGATTTTTTGAGTGTTCATATTTTACCGAACCGCCTCTACATAAAAACTCTCTGCTGATAACCATCCACCAGTTACCTATGTGCTCGGAAGACATTTAAACAAGTTCGCACAAAACTCTTTCACCACAAATCAGTGTATCTATTGATGAATCGCAGAAAACGTGCAAAAAACAATACATAAATTTAAAAAAAAACGTAATTTGTTGTTAGAATGAGTGAGATATTTTGGTCAGCGCTTAAGGGGTATTGATCCCTACCACCTTGGATTTATCTGTTTCTTCTCGATAACTTCTGTTCCAATTGATGTATCAAAAATTTTTGTCACGACAAGGCATAAATACAAACTTAATAGATTTCTGTAATTGCTAGAACCATAGTATATTCATTATTTTGCAACGGGAAACAGCTCAAAAGGAAAAATTGCTTTATTTACGGGAGCGACTACAGAGGTCGCAACATTAACAGAAACAATGCCATGTGGATTCCAAAAAGTGAATGAAACAATAAACTATGCCTTTTCAACGTGAAAAAAGTAAAACAATGTGTCTATTCCCTGATTTATAAGAAAAATCGTAAAACCGATCTGACAGGGATCAATCCCCCTTAATGGCGTGTTCCTTAATTTATTTTTCAGGCTGGTGTCAATAACTCACATATTATTTACCCAAAAGTTTCGAAAAAATTTGAGACAATGTGCAGTCACACAATGCACAATATAATGGATGCGTTTTTAAAAATAATGCACCATTCGTCAGCAAAAAAAAAAAAAATATTTTCCTTCATTTTGGCTAATTTTCACGACAAAAAACGGGGTAGTTTGAGTGTCGAAATCTTAAAAACCGTTCAGTACGTTACTAAAAAAATAATTCAGCTACTAGCTATGACATATTAGTGCAAAACTGTGGAGCTAAGTTTTGATATGAGTGTTAGGTAGCAATAAAAAAAATATTTTCGAAACCACTGCAAAACTAGGGAGCAAGTTCTTAACATCACGGTCTTCAGCGCTGGTGAGGGGTGACACGGGGTGAGTATGGACAAAGATGTTAGAAGAGTCCAGATTGAGCATGTCGCCCGGAATTGTAACCAAAGAAACGCTTGATGTGGCTGGTATCAATATGGCCGACTAATTAAAAAATTGAGGAAATATTAGTTGGGAGGTGTGTAAACAGGGCTAAAATATAGAGTTTTCAACCTAAAACGTCAATTAAAGAACATAATACATTAATTTACCATAAAAAATACCTGACTGACGTGTACTTTTGAGGTTAAAGTAGTATGGAGGCTTGCAAATTTGGTGGCTACCTCTCCTTCTCTTGGCTTCACTTCCCTCGCCCTCATTCAGACCTTATGCTACCCCCGTGAGTATGGAGCGGCACCACATGCGAAAATCCGTGGACCGACCCCGACGGGAATCTAGCCCGGATCTCCGTGGTGGGAGGCGAGAGGTCTGACCCCTCGACCACCACGTACTAAAGGAATTCATTGTTGTCAACAAACATACCTACCTCATGAACAAAATTCCGGAAACGGTTATAGTATTTGTACCGAGAAAGAATAATAAAATCAAAAAGTAGAAAAAAAATTCCTTGGAGATCTTACAAACTGTCTACTGGAATTCCTCAGTCTGTGCATATAAATGAAGATTGAAAGCGTTATCAGATCTCTAAACGTCGCATCCGTTGTCCTCGAAGGAAGCATGCTGCATTGTTTTGTGTTATCTTCGCTGTAGCTTCTGTACTTGAATTCCAATTGATTATCTGTGTGTTTGTGTTGCCATCGTCCGGTTTTGTAACCATTTTCCACACACCTCGTTTTGTGGATTTTATTTTTTTTTTCTTATTTTTTGTTTTGTATCGCCTATGTAAATACGACTTATATCCATTTCCGGAATTTTTTTTTATTCAGTGTCGTCTTACTGACATGGGCGTAATTTGAACATTTTGACTGGGTTGGCAAGGGTTACCAGGTATAAAAGATAAAAAAAAAGTGGAGTGGAAATCGAACAGCTTTCGACAAAATTAAGTATACACTTTTGTATTGATTGTTTTATACCAATAACTTAATTAATAAACAGTGTAATGGAAAATGTACAAGTAAAATTTAATTCCTAAGCTAAGAAAGAGAATTTTATGATCTCTATCTCAAAATTTTTGGGTGCCACCCTTGAATTACGCACATGCTTACTGACTACAAAAATGATTATAGTTTGTTGATAACAGATAAAAATTATTATTTTGTATTTGGTTTCATTATTGTGGGTATTCTGTGGCTCGTCGACATTTGCCTGCAACGGCGTTCATCTATGAAAATAGTTCAGTTTACATACCTAATATTGAGCACCTGTTGGTTAGTTTAAATGTTAGCTGGCTCTGAAACAAGTGTGGTTGACCTTTGTCGTTAGTTAAATAAACAATATTACGTACTCAAGCTGTTTAAATTCGATATACATAGGTTTCTAGACCTTTTAAAAATATGTAAATTCTTATTGTTATGAATTATGTTCGCACATTTTTATCCTATGTTTCTTAAAGTTAAAATGTTCGTTAATATCATTAGTTCCAGGTGTGTAACAGCTGACATGTTTGGTTTTAAGTTCAAATTACACATTGCTGTCAAGAAAAGTTCAACTACAACGTGTTTAAGACGTCCATGATAACCGTGACCGCAATATGCGGCGTCGACTAAGTGTATGAAGTTGATATTTTTCAGATATTGGTAGAACTGCGCCACTGCCCAGAAGTCGACTGGCTAGCGTAAGAAATGTTGCAAGCGACAAGCACTGCTCCAAGTTCGCGATTTACAAAGACAGAATCTATTTTTTTATAATATGTTATCATTATTTAGTGTATTAAGGAAATGTCATGAACAATTAAACATAATCGTAACCTCCTACTGTTACAACCCAGTATAAGATAGTTTTTGTACGTTATGTCGGTAGTGGTCCTGTCAGTTATCTAGTATGAAATAATTTACCATACGTGGAAGCTGTATGAATGGGCGCCTACGTCTTCTTAACCTTCTGTAAACTTGTAAGGTATTTTATCAGCGCTATTGTTTATAACCTGTTTCAGTTTAATCAATGCATTTCAGAAAGTTAGTATTTCTTTGTGTATCTTCTTGTAGTTTGCCTTCATCAGAGTGACGTAGTAAACAGGTAAACCTACCAGTTCTCTGAACCAAATAGGATTAGTGAAAACGTAAACTAGAAGACTGCTACCGAGATCGACAAAGCTAAAGAAACAACAATCAGAGTAAATATTTTAATTTTTGAGTATTATTTATGTTGCAAAAACTGTGTATTTATAACACCTAACAGTAAAAAAAATTACTTTTGAATTATTAAATGTCAAAATACTAATTTTCGTTGCAATCATTTGAGTAGTTCCTTAAGTATAAAATATAATTTTTTTATTACAACAATTACCTGTAACAATAAACGCCATAAAAATTAAAGCTTGTAGGATCAAATAAAATTAAAGAAATTACGTATGTGGAGGATATACAAGGTATTACACGCCGATAGCAGGTTGTCTTAATGGGAGCGTGCAGGAAAATTGAAGGACGATATTAAATGGAACCCTTCACTGGAGGAGCGCCGGAATGGGACCCGCGGGGAAAACTGGAGATCCCCGAGAAAACCCGCCGATGAACCGTATACATCCACATAATATCGTAGAGAAGATGGAGTCAAGAAGATGGATATAAGTTGAGTACACCTGTAACGTACAACGAAATTACTTTGTATTTAAAAGTACCAGAATATTATGATATATTTCTTCATTTTTTGCAAAATTAAGAAAAATACGAAGTGATTATATAGTGCGGTTTAAAATAATTTAGTATAATGCCCATTATATCTTATCAAAGTGTTATTTCATTCGAGTGAGCCAGTTTTGATAGAACGTGCCGCTGGGGAAAGGATATGAGAGCTCAAAAATCTTCACTAGTGGAAAATGCTATTACAATCAATGTCTATGCCATACATATAAAACAATTATTAATTTTGCGACTGGGACACCCTTAACTTCGAAAGCCACCATTACAATATGAGATTTTGTTGTAAATGTCCTAGTAGTTCTCGAAATAGGACGTAAATATTTATTCATGTCGTATTGATGGAAGGTGTACAAATCTAGTCAATTATCCACGATGTGCATGTTCACCTATATATGACCACAGCTGTCAGCTCTGTTAATATAAATGTGTTCTGATATTTTATACCTCCTGACCTTGAACGAATAGATAGGCTTAAGTTGCAGATGAGAAAATAGAAAAAAAACTTAAAAAAGAAACCAACGGAAAGTATAATATAGTTGTTAAAGAAGTCGAAGAAAAAGAATAACAAACGGAAAATACTTCGAAATACATGCATTTGTGTCACCATTTTTTCTACAGCAACTCACCCCTAGAAAACCAAAATACGAATCATAAGGCAACGGGCCAGACATAAATTAAACCTTTCTGCAGCTACTCATTATAAACTGAAATTTGTGGACGAAATTAAATTTAAATAAGAGAACGAATGTAATAAGAGCTCAATTAAATGTTGAATTGACGCCAGTTATGACAAATATCGAGTCGACGGAAGCAAAATTCAAACCTGTCTGGAAACTATTTTTAATCAAATATTTCTACGAAGTAAAAGTTTGCCTTTAACTTCTACAATATATATGACAAACTATTGTCCCAGCTGTGTGTCTATCTTAGATGATTCGAATCGTGAGATGAAAATCAATGGGTTCGTGTTACGATTGTGCTGATTGGTGGCACGAACTACATTAGTTTAATTAAAAAATCGGGGGTGTTAGTTTGTGATTTTGCTAAGCATATAATCATTTTTAACAAATAGAAAATCTGTTAGTCGCGTGCAATTAGGATATCGAAATACCGTTGATCAGCTATGTATGAATAAACAAGGGTTAATAATGCGCATAGTTACCCTTAAAATCATCTAAATGTGTAAAGGTTCAGGATTTTTTTATGTCTGAATGTTAAAAAATGTTTTCCAGCCAAAAAATTTCTGCGCCTCCTTGACGATTTCATCTCCAATTATTTATATAATATAAATAAATATATATAATTTCAAAAATTATGTGGCAAAATGTGCGGACAATTGTAACATCGGTTACTACTTTACCACAGTAGATCATTCTTGCACTATATAGCATTTTGTTTGACGCTGATGTAAAGCTTTGATTTCGAACAGTTTTTAGAAAATTACAAGCAAGCTAAGCAGATATTTTCATGAAGCAGTTGACGCGCGCCAGGATTATATTTCATTCAAGGTAGCGCAGTGAAACACAACGTACAGTCTAGTAAATCGAATTATAGTACTTAAGTAATATAACTTCTAATAAAACTAACAATATACAATTTCAATGAACTAACCGCCAAAAGAGGCCAAATTGCTTCTCTAACATCAAGATGTATGTGCGTTCGCCAATGAACTTACTGCTGTATGGTCTGAGTCATTCCTTTCATGTCCGCAGGCTCTTGCATTGTTGTTGCTTTTTCATTTTATTCGAAAACATCCTCTTGGCTCTTCCTGCATTTAGCCTTTACACTGCATGCACCTCATAAATATTCCAACACCAGCAAACATTCGCATTTTACGTAGAAAAGGAGTAAATGGTGAACACGGAGGTGTTTCACATAGTCATTTGGAGTGACGATCCAGCTCTACACTGTAAAAAATATTTAGGTAAATTTACTCTACATGTAATGGATGCTAATTACCTCTACAAGTGAGGGAAAATTAGTCAACACGTGTCAAGGAAAGTTACTCAATTGGTAATGTTATTTTTCATTACATGTTGGTGCCAGCCCTCCAGGACAATTTGACATAATGCGCAAGCGAAACTTCCGAGTGGTTTGTGTGGCGAATACACTACCTTGCGAAAATTTCCACACATATTCAGAAATAAGATTTCCCTCTCAAAGTTTGGCAATATTACCATACACATGATGAGTAACATTACTAACATTTTTTACAGTGTAGGTTTTGAGGTGTAGTTATATTCACACCCCGAGTAAAAGAAGGGGGATCCGGGGGATCCGCCCCGTCCGGGAAAATTTAGTATTTAAGGTGCAAAATGGTACAATTCAATGCATTTCCCAAAACAAAAATGTAATATACCACGTTAAAAATTTGTAACGTTTTACAGATAAACTATACATGGAAGGTAAAAAGGTGGGACCTGCCCCCCCTCCCTTCCTGAATCACCCCTTGGTCGCTTTTGTGCACCGTATTCTTGTTGAGTTTATGCCTACAAATATTTTCATTGAAAAATATATGTTACCATCCACCGTAAAAACAATTGCCCGCTACTTTAGTAAATCAATTTTAAAAAAGGTCTTCGTTAATATTTTAACTATCTGTATAAAATTACTCATTCACAATAATATGATATTTTTAAAGCTAAATTAACTACATTCATCCCATTACAAATCATCTCCTGATGCAATACATTGCACGTGTGATGACGAACTGTTTATTTATGTTAAACTCTGGTTATAGTGGTTGTCTTACCTATTCTGTCTCACTAATACAATGGTGGTTGGTCATGCGCTACAATTTGGGGAACACGGACAGAAAAATACAATTTAGTATACATGGTAAATGTAACGTAGAAAATCAAACTGATCTAATTGCTAAACGAAAGTGAATTGAGTTTCTTACATGAAATTTAACTAGGGCGACCGATGAGATGCAATTATTTGGGATTCGTTTTTCAAAAACAGTTAATCTTACACCGCGCAACTTTTATAGTAACAAGGAAAAATTTCCAACGACTCCTCATTCAAATCAACACACACGCGTTTTTTTTTCTAACTTGTTCAACAAAGAGTTAATTTGGATTTAACTTTAAGGTCACTAGATACTTGGAAGCGAATACATAATGAGGGTGACACAAACCCGTTGTTGTTATCTGCACGAACTTATTTGCTACGCAGTGCTTTTGTCGTTTCACTGGAACTATGCTATTTTATTAGGGCACCCGATAATTTTATTGTATCCAAATGCAGAATAATAATATTTATTATAGAACTATTGGGTAGTTTCGTATCAATCAGGGTATTTGATTTTGAAATATGTATGTATGTGTAAGGTAAAAAAAAACTCTTGCGTCTACAAGAAAAATTATTCTAACATAATATGAAAACATTTGTCAGTCTAGGCACAGCAACAAGGAATGTCGCAGATCTTAAAAGTAGTCAAAATTATTGTCCTAATACCTAGGCGTTATAGCAGGACGTAACCTTCGAATGCCTGTCACATTTTACAAAATGTGTTGTACTTTCACAAAAAAAATATTTGGAAACTGGTTTCCAAAAAAATTTTTGTGACACTTCAAACGTTGTAAAATGTACATCTTATTTAACATTTACAGATATTATTTGTACTTATACGAAAATGTTTGTAAATATGCGGTCATATTTGTATATTGACAAGCATTTTCTGTAAAGTTTACAATATTTTGTAAACTTACAATTTTTTTGAAACTAGTTTACAAAGAATTTTTTTTGTTCAAAGTACAAAAAAATTTAGTACTGTGTGCAATAATTGTTTTTTTGGTACGTTAAAGAGCTTAGAAAGAGCACTTTTAATTGCGTCATATCTTGAAATTATCCAACAACCATCTTCTAGTATATTTTCTCATACAACAGTGCACTGGAAACCCGTGTTCATAAAACAAAGGTGTATTTTCAACCTACTGCAACTCTGTTCAAGATTTAGATAGGCGAGCCCCTAAAATAAAGAACACTTGTAAATTTTCTCAATTTTTTTTTCTTTGCGGTGTATTAAGCCAACTTATTTAAAACATGCAACGTAAGTGTCTGTAGAGTTGCTAGAAATTTATGTTCCAATTATTAGTTATCAACACTGAATGATGAAAAATGAATGAATGAAAAAGAAAAGTAGTTATTGACTCGTTATAAGTAAATATGCAGATATCAACGACGAATCTAAATTCATGACCTACTAATTAAGAACGTTTCACATGACGGGTCAGAAAATCTAACTTAATTTACATCCAACAGCATAACTCTTTTACTGAATGTATGTCTGAATTATGTGTAGTCGATTATCTGTAATTTCTATAATTACCTTATCATAAAAGTAGGTATTGTTCAAAGTTGGGGATACAACAATGGTAAATTTAAGGATTACGTGAAACTAACATTTTTGAAGCACTGTTCAATAATTACAATCTTGTATAATATTATCACCGTAACCATAATCATAATGTTGTAATTAACTTAATAATAATGCAAAAATTTTATTACTTAAAAATATTCTATGAATATGAATCATTGTTGCAAACCCACGAAAACAAGCCACTGGAATTCAAGTTGAAATATACTTACTCTGAAAACCGAATTCACTACCCAAGAATACGACCTCTCAAAAATTTTATCCGTTACGTTTCGATTCTTGTTTTTACATAAATGTAATAATTGTGAATTTTTTTGCGTGGGTATTATTGCCGTGACGTGTGTGTAAAATTATTTTTGGAAAATTTTCGTGTTAATTTTATTATTACGGCAATTGTTAACAAATGTTTTCCTTTTACGACGCTAGGTAGCAGGTCTTCCGGGCTTCGTACGTGCAGTTACTCGTTTCCATCACAGAGGGCAGCTCTGTGCATGCAGGTCTGAAATCGATACCTTAGTACTCGCTAGGATGCGCTCCACTCTCAACATTTCTACATTCGGATTTGGTACGACCCACGGCCGTAGAAGAACAGGTCTGGACACTCGCCTGGATATTTGACCCCCTTATTGTTTGGCTGTAGTTCACCAAGTTACCGAGAATATTGTGTTTTATTGGCGCTGATGTTACTGCGGTCGGACTAAACTCCGCCCACTTCCTTTCCGCTGAGATAAACAATTTATCAAAACGTATTTTTTATCAATTTATGAAATACTTTCTTCGCTCAAAAATTTAAGAAAAGGCTCCAGCAATCTACATTTACTTTGTAAATTTAACAATGGAAAAAAGTGGACGGAGTTTTGAGTCCGACCTCCCGTAAACAGCGCCAAAAAGTACAACAGTCTCGGTAACTTGACGAACTACAGCCAAACAACAAGGGGGTCAAGCAAAATACATTGTTAGATAGGCGAGTGTCCAGACCTGTTCTTCTACGACCGTGGTACGACCTGTTCAAGAACTCGTAAGTCCAATAGAACAACCGAACCCTTACCGAAGATTGCCGAAGTTGAGAGCTTACAGAGAGACATTATGCACCAGAAAACAAGTGCATAAGTAAAACAATTGCGCACATAAATTATGTCTCTGTAATAAGGTACTATATATACACTACATTCCATCGATACTATGTGAGTACATCTGGCTCAAGGATGTTGAACAAGTCAAGCGTTTCGTAGTTAAATGAACATTCCGTATCAAAACACAATAGACACACACAAAAAAATATAAATAAAATATACAGCTTATCCAAACAAGTACACACAAAAAAATGTCTGAACGCTTCTACATGCAATACGCAATGCTGTAGTGCATATGTACACAATCATGAATATGTGTAAGTCATACACATACAAACATACACTTCATGACGAAAACAAAAAGAATATTAAAATAAGTCAATGATATATACAAAAGGCATAGGGCATAGCATACAGCCTATTCAAACTATAAGTATGAATACCTCTACACATACTTACCAGTTACGCAGTAAGTTAGCGCATGTACACAATCATGACAATACATAACTTCTGAACATATGATACTAACAACTCCTTTCATACCAAAAACAAAGCTTGTGTACAGAATATGAAAGTAAGTCAAGAATACATATTATCACAGCTTATGAAAGCTATACAATAATATAAAATGTATTATTATTATTATCATTATACCCATGATATGAACACAGCAAGTATGCACAACAATGTTTAAAACACATATTTAAATACAATACGATGAATAGCACATACCAAGTGCAGTAATTTTAATCCTTATAAGTAGGTTATTAATTCAAAGAGGAAAAAATTTCTTAACTATTTAGAAATTCGTCCACAGAGTAAAAATAATTTGTCATCAAATAGTTAACTAACTGCCTTTTGGATACTTTGTTGTTATCTCTACATAGTTCTTTGATATCAGAAGGTAGTTTGCTAAACAATTTTATTGCAGTGTAATATGGACCTTTTTGATAGATAGATAGACTATTTGAATGACAGTGTGTGTTGTCCTCTATTCCTGTAGAATGTGTATGAAGAGCAGAGTTTACCTAAAGCAAATTAAAATTTTCTGAAATAAATGCCAAAAGAAAATATATGTATTGACAGGGCAAAGTGAGAACCTTCAGTGTTTTAAATAGTGGTCTCCCATACAACACATATACGTTGTAGCAACGTTGCAGCAACGTTGATTTGAGGATCTTGCAGCAACATTAATTTGGGGATGCTTCAGCAACGTTGATTAGGGGATGTTGCATAAACGTTTATTAGGGAACTTTACATCAACGTTGATTTGGGTTGTAGAATTTATAAAGACCCACTTGTGACTATGAAACAAGAATAATTATCATTTCTGAACGACATTTAACGTTAATTAAATCTAAACTCCTAACACGATATTTAAACAATAAATAACATTCCTCAAACACCTATACAAAGACGGTACAGCACTATTGGCATGAAAATTTGTTGTAAGTAAAAAGTTTACAATAACGTTTCCTACCAGTTTAATAAATGAGATATAAGAAAAAATGTACCTTGAATACTCCGCAAAGTAGCGCAAGAAAAAAATACACGCAACAGCAAATACAATAAGCAAAGCACCCAAACAAATGGGTGGTAATGGCGGCAAGTACATCGTTAATATATTACAAGTCAAAACGGCAATTAAACGAATTAATAAAATAAACGAGCGTTAAGAAGACCTCAACATTAATTAAATTTCTAATAAAAATAATAACTACACAAATAAGTCGTAGTTCAAAATTATTAAATAGCTTATTTAAAACAGATCTGAAAGTAGAGTTCTTGACAAGATTAAAAGCTGAAACGTTGGTGCTTTTAGAAACGTTACTGCAACGTTGACAATAGACAAGCAACCCAAACCAAACAATACGTTTCTGCAATCAAGCGTGCTGTATGGACTACAAGAGAATTTACGTTTCTTCCGGCATACTATTCTTAACGCTTTCTTTTGCTGGATAAATATTTATTTAGTATTAGTAGAGTTTTCCTATAGTAGGATTCCATATTTCATTACTGAATTCGTAATATTGCTTATTACATAGTCGCAAATGTTTAAAATATTTAAACAAACCCCGGACTCACAGGATACTATATTTCAGATCGATCAGACCAGTAGGATTTCTCACATTCACTTGAACTATCTAGTATTCATAGTTTACAATGAAACTTTAATACAATGAGTATGTAGCTGCATTCAGTGCATCGTTGCTAAGCCACACTTCTCAGAATTAGTAGTAAAAAACTAGAAAATAGCTCATTATCATTAAACGACTGAACAGATTTTCTTGGATTATAGCTAAGAACCATCTTGATCAAGTCACATTTCAAACAAAAAATAAACGCATCAAAATCGGCCCATTCATTTAGGAGCTGCGATGCCACAGAAAGACACACATATACACAGATAAACACACACAGACACGTCAAACTTATATCACCCCTCTTTTTGCGTCGGGGGTTATAAATATAGTTTTATAGCAGTAGTGTCAAGCGGGGTTTCTCGGGGATTTCAGTTTCTCAGCGCCTTCTTTCTGGCGCTACTCCATACTCACCTCATGTAACACCTCACTAGCGCTAAAGGCCAAGATGTTAAGGGCTGACCAAAATCTCTTGACTCAACCAACTGTTATTCTGAAATAATTCCAGGCGAATGCTCGGATGGTTCGTCATTATCGTCTGCCTGGTTTATTTCCAATTTAAATGGCCTCGCTGTCGACGCAGGACCTACTTACCTACTAATCTTATACAAATATGAGAATTACATCAACGTGCTCCAGAGAATAACGATACAATGTAAATAAACTTCCTATACAGTAATGGAAGTAATTAACCCATACAAAGCATGGGAAACATGCCGTACTTGATCTTGTAAAGAGAGCAAAGGGTGAGCATTGTTTATATACAGGTCTTTTAACACCAGTTTATTTTTTCCTATAAATGAATATAAACACTATCACTGACGTATAGGAAACAATTTTACCATACCTACTTTGCTTACACTCCTATACATCGGTATGGTAGTTTTATGGTATTTTTTTTTACATCGATAGCTACACTCTAAAAATATTTTGTAAAATTTACAAGGATTTCCTTTGTACTTTTACAAATCCTTGTAAAAGTACAAAGATTTTCTTTGTCAAATCATTAGTTTATGAAGTTACAAAGGTAAACTTTGTAATACTACAAAGGAATTCTTTGTACCTATACCGACAATATTACAAGGAAACCCTTGTAGTTTTACAAGGCATTTCTTTGGCAACTGGGTTTCCAAGGATTTTCCTTGTAAAAACACAACAATTTTTTTACTGTGTACTATGTCCGGATGCTCATTTAAAGCGTAAAAGTATGAGACACCGGCAAATCGGTAACATACTTGAAGTCAACAATACAGTCTCCAGTAAACTACAGTAAGATGATGGTATATCGCGAAAATGTTTTGTGCCTTCATATCCTTGAAACCTCTGTATTTTCTTCTGGCGTGTATGATTGGGTGATATACGTCTGACACATCACCGTAGCTGTCTGCAGACATATCATATGCATCAAATATTACAATAACGGGATACTTATTGGCTCAGTTAAATAGGAGCTCCACGTATAAGTGAAAGCCAGTAATCTGGGTATGCTAAACGTGAGTTGAAACCCAGGAAAAAAGTCAAGTTTCCCCGCGATAAACCATCATCTCCAAATTCTGTCTTCATCCTTCTAATACTGGACATTGTGCTTGTGACATGTGTGAACAGTTTTGGGTCGAATAACACACGTTCTGACATTTAAGCAGCAGAGTTCTCTTCGGGCCGTTTATAGAGAGAAACTGAGTTTAAAATAAGCGATAGCTTGGGACACTATCTAGGGAAATGTTTTCTGCACCCATTTGTTTCAGGGACTCGTGTGAACATTTGCAGCTGTTTTTTAAATGTTACGTGTGTTAACGTTTTACTGCAAATCACATACGTCTAATATCTCAGAAACCTTATTCTAATGGATACAGTAAAATTAGAAACGACTTTACACAAAGACACTTAGCAAATAGCAATGAAGCAAAACGGCAACGGTGCATGTATGACGTAAGGCACTAAAAATGTTGGTCCAGAAATATTTTCGTGAAAATCAGGTCTCCCTAACGATAGCCAATTTTGGTGCAAAAATATTGTGCTATGCACAGCACTTTGGTGCTAACAAACATTAGCCTTTACCAACTATTTTACAGTGTCTCTACACAGAGGTATAGCTTCAGGCTGCCACACTCATCATACTTCCTATAACATACTTGTTCCGTCTCGTACCATAATCTAGTCTACCATTCCCCATATAACGATGGTTGAAGAAGCCTAATGTCTGACGCGCTAATAACAGCACAAAACTAACCAAAAAAACACCAGTCTCAAGTAACGTGTTAAATAGTAACCGTTTGGTACTATTCTGATTTTAAAATGTGGTATTTGCGACTACCACTTCATAATGTTTGACTGTTGCGTGCATAAAGAATTACGGTTTAATTTTAAATAAACAGTTTTAAATTAACCATAAAATTTATGATTAAATAATAATTTACAAACCATTAGATTTAACTTGTAGTACAAAGAATGTATGTGTTCTTAGAATGGCTATTGTGTTATTACAAATAAGCTTCACTATGTTCCGATGTGAATTGAGATAGCATAGTATTTGAACTGTTGTTACTTGGGTGGATGTGTTTAGCATGTACACTGCGTACGAGCGATGGACCACTAAGGGTTACCAACACTTGTTTTTCTTTTTTGACTGACAAGTACGTATGCTATAACAGTCACTGCATGGATTAAACAGCATATATTGCCATTAAAATCGGGTAACAATTTCTTTTCCTGGAAAATTTTAAATTACACAGTAGCAATTTTCGAAATTTGAACGTATCCGATTCAAGAATGTTACAATTTAAATTATTTTATTATAATTTTTATATTCTTACTGTACGTCATTAACTTTCTATGTAAAGTTTGAATAACACTTGTTATTAGTAAATACAACTCCAACATAATATTTACTAAGGGCCAGTTTCACCAACGAAGTTTAACTTTGCCACAAAGCGAGATTAACAAAACTCGATGAAGAGCCAAACCTGAGTTTAAGTTATAGATGCGTTCCACCAACAACACAGTGGGTTTAAGTTACCAGAGATTAGTTAAACTTGGCTGCACGATGGGTTGTGTGAGCTGAGTTGCCTTAATTGTGTCGGAAATAACCGAACACTTGTCGGAAATTGCTGAGTGTGTGTTTGTGAATTATTTCATTTGGAAACTTTGTTACAACGTTCTTGAGGGGAAGGAGGGACTGTTTGCATCATACTATATAGGAGTGGGATATAGCTAGGGGGCAAGGTACCGCTGGGTAACTTTGGAGCAAAGCCAGAAAGAAAGACCAGGGGAAGATAATCCAGCAAATATAATTTACTTTATTTTATTGCTGTAAATGCAAATGTTTATCTACACACAATTGTTTCATTATTTTCTTGTCTGTATATTTTTTGCTAACCTGAAAGTACCAGACGTTAAACAAAACCTCATACACTGTAAAAAAAAATGTTTGTACTTTTACAAAGAAAATCTTTGGGAACCCAGTTGCCAAAGAAATACCTTGTAAAACTACAATAGTTGTCCTTGTAATAAAATACAAATTATATGTTTGTAAAATTTCAACGAATAACCTTGTAATTGTACTTTTAATAAAAAAACAATTTAAATGCTCACTGTACTTCATAAATAACACTAAACTTATTTATCAAATAACTTTTGAATAAAGGACGCTTACACGAAATTACTTTGAAAATAAAAAAAGGTTTGTAAGTGGTAAGCATCGAACCACTCTCCCCGCTCGTAGAATCTAAGCACCTTATCTCTAGACCACTGTGACATCTGTGGTATCCGTGTATGTATCAATAAAAGTGATTGGACCGATTGTTTTGACAAGCGGAAATGTATTTGGAAGTCTGTATTATGATACTCGTCAAAATAATGATTTCTTTCTCTAATCCGACGAGGCAGATACACAGGAATAAAGTCTTCATCGTCTGTATTGTCTTCAAATACCAAATTATACAGTTTCTCGATCATTTCTGTATTCAATATCCCGAAGCAAATATGTACTGTATATCTTGACGGGTTCTATAGATATCGAGGATTTATCTAAAACACATTCAGGTATTTTCACCACCTAAGAGAGTGAATTAGACTACTTAACTGGTGTCTCTTGAACGTGAAAAATATGACAATAGTCCAATGGGTTCACGATATATCGACGATTATTCACCATGTCCCACCCCTTTTCACCTCCTTAGGTAGCGAATTTCGAAAATTCGTGAGATTACTTTTCAGGTATTTGAGTAAGCATCAATCTTAAACAAAAATCACGTCGCTATATACAAATCAATGGGATCGATATACATAGATTGTGAATCGAAAACGCATTTTACCCCTTTTTTAACCTCTTTAGTGTCGAATAGGGAAAATATATTTTAATGGTACTTGGGATATTTACAAAAGAACCAAGCTCAAGCAAAGAGCACTTCGATATCTCGATTGGTTCGATAGGTATGGAGGGATAATCGAAAACACATTTCACGTATTTTCATCTCCTTAATTAAATATTTTCGAAACGTCTTGGAGACCTGTCATATATATTTGAATACGTAACCAATTAAAGTAAAAATCACGACGATAGCCAATTGTGTTTCAAAGATATATACGATTCATTAAAAACACATTTTGCTCCTTTTTATTGCTTGGGGGTCGAATTTCAAACAATCCTAAAACTACTTTTTTGGGTATTTACGTAAGCAACCTTTTTAATTGAATACCAACTCTATATCCCTAGGAATTCGATAGATGTCGATATGTTAATCGGAAACACATTTAAGGTCTTTTCACCCCGTTAAATGAGGAATTTCGAATAATCCTTAAATTTACCAATACGCATTTTTATGTGTGTCCTGTTGAGTTAAAAATCTCGATGATAGGCCGTCGGATTCAAGCTCTATCAACGTTCCTTCGGAAACACATTTCACCCGTTTTCACCCCCTTAGAGGTCGAATTTCTAAAAATCCCTTCTTAGTGCTCGCCTACTACCTGAGGGGAACCCACACAAAAAATTTCACGATTCTAGGTTCACTGGTTTGGGCTGCAGTTTGATACGTCAGTCAAGGCCTCGGAATCTGCCAACTCAAGTATGAGGCAATGATGGTTCCCCCCCCCCCCCCCAAAGATAAAAATATATATGATATTATAATTTATTGGTTTGTGGAAATACGCCATTGCTCATGGTTTGCTGATCAAACTTGTGTTGAATGACAAAGCACAAAAATATATAAAAAGCCCACACAAACAAGGGGGGGGGGGGAAGCAGGCAAAAAAAAACAATCTTGGTTTGTGGACATACGCCATTGCTCAATATTTGCTGATTAAAATTGTGTTTAATGACAAAGTACAAAAAAACAATATAAAATGCAAACAAAAAACAGGGGAGGGGGGGAGGGAAGCAGACAAAAAAGCAATCGTTGTTTGTGTACATACACCATTGCTCATGATTTGCTAATCAAACTTGTGTTGAATGACAAAGCACAAAAATATCTAAAAAGCACATAAAAAACTTAAGCAAACAAAAAAAAAATTTATATTTCTTGTACTTTGTCATTCAACAAAAGTTTGACCAGAAAATCATGAGCAATGGCGGATGTCCACAAACAAATAAATTATATTTGTAAACTCCCATTGAAACAAACAAACATTTAAAAATCGTATATATGATGGCTTGGGACACATTCTTCCTATCTCAGTGAGTTACATAAAAGTTACAACATATCTCTCTGCAGTAGACGATCATTTCCTTGTTGTGACTAAATCAGAAAGGCTACCCAGGTAGATACATCTTATACTTCCATTTATTCTTCAAACCTGGTGCATGCATATACTTACTGGCCATCGTGATATTTTGCTTAGTATGGGAAATATTGACGCGGCGAGTTAAGGGCAATCTGAGAAATAGAATGGCAGTCACAGACATTGTGCGAGGTGTTTGCATTTGTATTGTTAGGCACGGTCATCGTTCAGAGTATTGGTTAGGTATATTCTATTACGTCATCATTAACAGTGCTTACAGCGGTATGTTACACTGAAAGAAAATTTTTTTTGTAGGACCAACACTTCTGTTAAAATAGGGATAAAAATGCAGTTGAGCTGTCGTTACTACGTGTATTGTTCGTGTAACAAAATGTTCTGTACAAGTAACAGTATGCTCTGAGAAACAGTCTAGACACTTTCGACAGACAAACTGGATTGTTGTCCCTATTTGTACCAGAAGTATGGTACCTACAAAAATAATTGTCTTTCAGTGTAACTAGTTTCCTAACGACTTGTTTGTTCTGTCCTTATATAAATACGTTCGATAATTTATCAACACAGATTTAAGTGTAAGTACTGCTGTGAGATCCAAACAATCTTCTGACGAACTAGAGAATTGTAACTACGAGGATCTTTCGACACTACTCATTTTAGAAATACTTAATTTCGTAGAAAATATGAAGAGAGGTTTTAATAGGTAAAGTGTTTAATTATAAATACACAAGCATAATTTCATATTCGTGAAGGGCTAAGTTTTTTGTTAACAGACCAGAATACCGAGCTGGTGGGTGTCATTTACTTCATATTATCGACGTGCCAGTTTCAATGGTTGGCAATGGTCTCATGGTGCGTTTCAATTTTTCCTTCGTTAACGTGTTTTCATCTGTAACTCAGAGACTGCTATAAGACCAGGTTTGTCAACAAGTGGCTAGAGGATGTTATGTATAATTCATCATTGTTAGAGGAAACGACTGGCAATAAACACACTGAGCTAACTGTTTTAACTTTAAACCACCTTTAAACCGTATTCTACAAAAATTTTATACTTTCGGTACGTTTATAAACACAGTGGTTTTTATAAGTAAAATTATATATTATAATGTGTTACTGATACGATAACCGTTCCGTGGTACTTTTCTAATACGAGGTTACAAAGACGTTCCTTAATATGGTTGTTATAAATTATTTACGGAAAACGACTATACTAGTGCCTTCTTCAGCTCCTAGCTTACAGATTTTCAGTTTGGACCACTGAAACAACTACTGCGATGCACAGTAGTGAAACGTCGGAAAAAACCAACCAGGTGCGACTCTAACTCAAAATACTAGGCCATCGTATGATCACTGATCTGGCATGTTCACTTCATGATCTTAATTTAAAGCCTTAATGAGTTGCCAATGTAGGTGAGCATTGTATTTGAATGAAAACACTGTCGGCTATAGCTTGTGATGTGCTACTTTGTTCATACAAGAGGAATGCAGATCAATATCGAAATAAGTTAGCTTACTCTCCTACACTCCAACTCGCCGTTACTGAAGATCATAGAACGAGTGAACAAAATATTGCAATGCCATTGTAAGGGAAGAGGTTAAATTAACTCCCATTAAATTTTCTTTCCGTAGTGCCGTACAATTGTTAAATCGATGCACCTATATGTTGTTTTGAATTTGGTGTTTACTGTTCCCAGTCCCACTATTACTGCAGTACATTTGTTGGGAAGCAATTATTTGATTACTACGACTAATGTAACACCACCACTGATGCAGGCTGTTCATAGTAAATTTAACACTCTTTCAGTTGTAGTTACTTTTCCCTTTCAGCCAGTTTTTTTTTCGGTCATTTGTGAACATATGCATACCAATGTAAGTATTATATAGTCTGTAGATTTCACCATAACAAATATTTTAAAATTGAAGCCAAATTAATATCAATTATTAAAATTATTATTATTGACAATACTTTCTTCTAAAGGGTTAATTTTAAAGAAACTAGTCTATACATTCTGTATGTTTATCTTTATACCAATACCTGGCATAGAAATAGGGCATCTATCAATCTACAAAACATGTCTCAATTATTTCTAGTTGGTTTGTCCATAATTGTCTCCAAAAATTATGTAACTACATCACAATTCAACTAGTTACATCACGTTTATGATAGAGGGCCATAATTTACGTCCCGTCGAAGTTCATCATACATTAATTATTAATAAGATTGAAAAATCACAAAACTTTCGTTGGTGAAAAGTACACAAAACATTGTAGCATGTTGCACTTTATGATTGTACGATTGTACATTGGTTAACTGACGTAGTTCAACGGTTAGCAGATGAATAATAAATAGAAACCAGCAAATTTCGCGTTATTTTTGGCTACGGAGTAGACTGCAAATATATGTTGCCACATTGTGTATACGTTTCTAATTTATACATGCTTAGTTAATAAAAAGATGCAACAAGGTCACTGTCGCCGAAATAAAAATCTCGCCCCCCACCCTCCCCTAAGGAAAAACCTGAAATGACGCCCCTACTTCTGGACGTTACATATATAGGGAGAAAGAGAGAGAGAGAGGGTAGGATTTATTCCGAGAAAATGAGTTGATTAATTACTAGGTCCCATTGTAGCGTGTGCGTGTAAGTAATTATTTTTATTTTTTAAGTGTCTGTTGTTTGATTATGCCTGTTAGAATTGTGGTACACTGACTTCAAGCATTTATTACTAGACATGCCAAACTTGCGTAGTTGTTGGGTGACAGCCTAGATTCTACTGATCTGCACATACTCGAGAACAAAATGTGATTTCATTGCCCACCAGTCTTTATTAAGTGACTTCATTTACGCGTTTAACTGCTTTGCATACGACCAGTCATTCTAATGTCGAACTTTTAATCACTGGCCTAGAGAATTCCCCGCTACATTCGACAACATTGCATACCAGTGAAAGACGTCGAGTAAGAGAACAACAGCTTGCAGCAGTGTTGCCACATTGTACTCGTAAGATGTAATCGTGCAATATTTTGTCACAAAAATTTTCGTCTCCGATTTAACCCAGAACTCATACGAAGTGCTTACCATGTGTGTAACTATACCAATCTGTGTTTTTATTTAAGATTCTGTGACGGTCTTATTTTATTGATACTTTTATATATAAATTAATGTAGTTTAGGTTAATTATGATGATTGATTGTAATGAAGGGGCCTTTATTGTCATATGTAACATATTGCCATCCATTTTAACTTCAGTATTGATTGTGAGGGGTCTGTGGGATCCTATGATCGGCCAGTATAAAACACTATAAAATATGAATATTACTAATATTATCACAGAGGTATCGTGTCTGGTATCGTTTTAACCTGTG
>PNEQ01118123.1:0-39716 GCA_003012365.1 Medauroidea extradentata
GGCTATCCGGCAAGAATGCCCCAAACAGCAATGGTGGCCGACGGTGACTGACGGACACGGTCGTGGCCGGTGACGGACGGGTATAGTGGGTTGCCGTTCGTTTAAAACAATGCAAAGCAATGTTGCCGGTACGCAACGGTGACGGTCGGTGCCGGACGGCGCCTGACGGTGACGGCATAGTGGGTTACCTGCTTTAGCAGAACCGTGTTCCAAAAATACTGACTACCAGTAATATTTTAAGTAAGCGTGCATGTAGTATGACCAAATTTAATTATTACTTTCAATACCAGCATACCCGTTAGTTCTTATTAGCACCTGAAATTACCGATGAACACAAAAAAATTGTACTTCTACAAACAAATTCTTTGAAACTAGTTTCCAAAAAAAACTTTTTTGTATTTTTACAAAAACATTGTAAACTCTACAGAAAATGCTGGTAATTATACACATATGTCTGTAAATTTGCAAACACATGTGTATATTTACAAATAATTACTGAATATTTACAAATAAATTCTTGTACATTTTACGACAATTTTTGAAGTGTCACAAAACATTTTCGGCGACTAGTTTCCAAGAAAGTTTTTGTAAAAGTGCAAACTGTTTTGTAAAACTGTGACTAGAGTCCGTCGGAGGTTATTTTGTATCACATCAAACACTCTGTTTGTAAAAATATATCCCACTAGTCCCCACACGTATTTGGAAAACGTAAGACTACTTTAATGATCTGTGACGTTCGTGGTTTTAATATTTAGATGTTTAGATATTAGTTAGTTTAGACATTAATTTACAAGCTTTCTCTTACAAAAGTACGATTTTTTTTTTTTTTTTGCTGTGAAACTCGCGTAAGTGATTTTCTTCGCACACGAATGATTCTTCCGAAATGTCAACTCATACATTTTCCTATGAATCACGCTTCCCAATAAACATGGCCCTACAACACATAGTTACAAACACCATTGCACGAACTGCTAACAACGTGAGGGAAACTTTGAATTAAAATTGTGAACATTTTAACACGTATGAGTGAAATAGTATCTTTCAGTTTAATTTTCGTTGTCTTCCATATGTCCAAATTATTTGAAATTTAACAAACGCATGAAGAATCAATACCAATACAATAATTTTATAGATATGACCTAGCATTCTCGCCCATAATGGAATTAAAATGCCATCTGGCTGTGGTAAAAAAAATTGTAAAATAAAACTCTTTAAACAAACTATTTTGGAAGAAACTTTTCGTACGTATATATTTCATTTTATTTTAAGATTAAAAATTAAAAACTAAATTTTAATTTATGAGACTGAATGAATGCCCTCTTGTAGAAATATAAGCTAAAAATTTGAAAAAAATATTAAAATGTAAATTTTTAGTTTACCAACTATACGATTCAGTATAACCTATCTTTATTTTTTTGAATGAACATAAGATGAGAATTATGTCATTGACCAAAAAATTAACTTTACTGTAAAAAAAAAAAGAGCGTCGGCTGCTCTATAGGCTATCTACTTTTCATAATTACTCTAGCTTTACGAACAGCTAGCGATAAAAGAAATTAAGACAATTGATATCAAGCACACCACGCTTTTTTACGGTAAAGTTAGTTTTGTTCAATGACTTTAATCTTATTATTAACCCCAGACGAAAAAAGAGGAGTGTTATAAGTTTAATGTGTGTGTATCTGTGTGTCTGTTTGTGGCATCGCAGCTCCTAAACGGATAAACCGATTTTGATATAGTTTTTTTTTGTTTGAAAAGTGACTTGATCAAGAGTGTTCTTAGCTATGATTTAAGAAAATCTGTTCAGTCGTTTGAAGATCAGCTCTTTTCTAGTTGTTGAATGGATGTTAGCAACTTATACTGGTCTGATATATTCAAAATTTAGTATCCTGCGAGTTGGATTTTTTTTTTTTATTTAATATTTTTACTTGACTAATTTAAACAATAATAAGTCATATTGAATTGTTGGCTATCCTGTTGGCGCTAAAAAAAATCTTTATATTTAAAGGTTATTTTCAAAATGTTTGGTTCATATAGCTACAAACGCAAGTTCTTACTTTTTATTTTTTTGCAAGCTATTATTTTATTGTTGGCGTGTCCATATTGTAAAAATTCATCCGCATGTATAATGAAATGAAGGCAGTGTTGTTGGTGTGTTTGCAGGGGACGGTGACCGCTCTGGCATTCCTGGCCTTCGGCGGTTACATCCTCTCTCTGGCCGTGTCTGCCGCACGATCCAAGGACGGCACAGCTCGTGAGTATTGATGGCGTAGTTATCAGACAACCACCACCACCACGGAGAACAGGGTTCGAATCCCGACGGAGCCATTCCCGATTTCCGCTTGTGGGAAACGTGCTAAACGTTGCGTTTGCCATGCGAGTTTTTGAGAGGAATTTCCGTTTCTCCTGACTTATTCCGCCGTTGTTCCATACTCACCCCACTTATCTTCCCCAACGTCGTAGACGCCTACCCTGAGCAGTTTGGCAGGCTCGAGGCTCAGAAGTTACGGAGCTATAAGGACGATCTTGAAGCACTCATATACCACATCGCCGCAACGTGCCAAGCAATGAACTATCGTGCAAGATTTCCGCCTCTTCATTTTTACAACGGGACTTTAATCGACGACAATGTAATTTTATTGGTGAAAAGTCCGCAGCAGAGTTCAGCGAACGTTTCTATCTCAGTATATTCTTATTACGGCGGTCTGAGAGGGCTGTTTTTTGTTGTGCTGGAGGCCTTCGAAAAGTGGTGCAAAGGCACGGTCTACATCAATTTTCATCACCATGTTTTTATTTTTACATTTGTACCAGATACTTTATTTCTTATTTTAGACACAAAATGTTACTACATTTCTCTCTTATGGATTTCTTAAATCTCTCATAGTTTTTGCGTCATGGCTCGTTAAAGTCAACATTTGCATAGTTTCCGTTTTAAGGACGACACTAAAACCAACTCACATGTAAAACTGGCAAAAATCTGTTTATTAAAATAAATTATTGAATTTTTAAAATTTGTATGCTAAATTTCAGCATTTTTATTTAAATACAAAAAAATTATTTTATGGTTTAATGTAGGGGTTACTTGTAGCATACAACATCGTTATTCACGGTTTTTTTTTTTAAATTATATATGCTAGTTGATTTTAGTGTCGTCCTTAAAACGTAAACATGCAAATTTTTACTTTAACAATCCATTACGCAAAAACTATGAGAGATAAAAAAATTTCATAAGAGCAAAATTTAGTTGCATTTTGTGTTTTGAAAAAGAAAAAAATTATCTGGTACAAATATAAAATAAAAATATGACAATGAAAATTGATGTAGACTGTGCCCTTTACAAAGGAATTCTGTTCTTGACCGAAGTGTATTTTCAGTACGTAAGTTGGCACAATGGGCATATGTGGGATAGTTCAGAAAAGAACGTATTCTTCCGCACAATATATAGCATTTGAAGCACGGTATCTGACCGTTAAGGGCACAGTAAATAGCAATTTTCATTGTCATATTTTTGTTATTATACTTGCACCAGATAATTTTTTAAAGATATAAATTATAGCTAAATTTTGCTCTTATGAAATATTTCATCTGTCATAGTTTTGCGTATTGAATCGTAAACGTCAAAATTTTCATTTTACGGTTTTATGAATTCAACTGAAATCAAGTTATATGGCGAACTGAAAGAAATTTACATTCAGTAACGATGTTCTAGGCTGCAAGGTCTCTTATATAAAATTTACTTTTTTTTTTGTAAAAAAATTCTTGAATTTTTGGGATTTTAAGTTCAACTTTCATATTTGTTTTTATATAGAAGACCTTGTAACATACAACATCTCTGTTGATAGTTTATTTTCCAAGTTTGGTATGTCATTTGGTTTTAGTGGCCTACATAAAACCGCAAAATGCAGATTTTGACGTTTATGAGCGATTGCGCAAAAACTATGCAAGATTAAATGATTTAATAAGTGCAAAATGTGGTTACAATTTATGTCTAAAATAAGAAGAAAATATCTGGTACAAGTATAAAAATATGAGACCAGAAGTTGATTTAGACCACGGTCTATGACGGTAGAGGTCTTGACACTGAGGAATAAAATGTGACTCCCTTCTTGTCGCCGAGCGCTAGTAGTGATTTGGTGGAAGATTTGTCTTGTTTTTTATTTGGCTTAGCTTAAAACGTGAAGTTGTTACTGGATTTGCGAGTATTATATCGAATAAAAAAATGGGAATGTAATTTTGTATTAGAACACATTTTTTTAGAACAATAACATTTAATTTTTCAATCTTTTACATGTAGATGCACATTGCAACGATTCTAAAATTTTGTAGGGCATGAAATATAGTTTTTGTTCGAATATGTTCACTAAAATAATAATACACAATATATTTCTTCAGACTACTTTTATAAACTGTTCCACACATGCCAATGCATTTATGGACATGGAACATGTATATACTATATCAGCTTACCTTATTAACATTATTTTATGTAAATAATTGCAAAAATGTTAAAACGCTAGATGTAAACAAGACAAATCTTCCACCAAATTACTACTAGCGCTCGGCGACATGAAAAGGTCACATTCTCTTGTTGGAGAGCATACAGGCAGTGTCAAGACCTCTACCTCTTAGACCGTGATTTAGACCGAGCCCTTTAGGGCATTGGTACACGGAAAAACAAGAAAAGTTGTTAAACATCACGTGGTGCTTGGTAGAGTGACCAATGTGGTTACCCACTTGGAGTTACGTGTCCTGGCAACAAAACTGGAAACTGCTACTGCGTTCATGAGGCTACAAAACATGTGTTCTATGTAATACAGTCAGTGAGGAACAGAATGGAATGAAAATGAAAGCCTTACTTAATGGCTTGAAGTGCCTATATTCCTTTATATTCATGATGTGAACGATCAGTAGTTCATTGAGTGCAACGATGTTCTGTATCAAAATTACCAATTTTGTAGTGTTAATGTGAATTTTTCCATTTCATTAATGTTCACAGGTTTTTTTTCGGCTTAGGCCTATATAAAAGAAAGACATGCAAATTTTAGCTTTGAAATGTTTAAGGGGAAAATTAGCTCGAAAAATTTTATTTTGTAAAGAGAAAATGGCGCTTCCAAGTAACGTATGAAAAACTATGATTATTTCATAAAAATATAAAATTACGATTTTTACGCAGCTAGACAACGTTGGTTTACCAAATTTCCTCCACGTTTCCCCTTACCGCCCCCCTCCAATTGCAATCCTAACCACGAGCTTCGGTTAGAAGACAAATTCAAGGTTCGGGTTATCGACTAAAGAGTTCCGCTCTACATCGACAAGGTTGACTGAGGTAGAACTGAAGCACAGACGCAGGTGTGTGGGCAAGAGGAGAGGTTTCGGGGCGTAAACTTTTGTTACATGAACGTCTTGTTACAATACAAGAAAAGTACAATTTATGGGTGTGTAGTAGCACTTGAAGGTCTGCCTGTCATTAAGGCCGCAGAGTTTAAATGGCGCGACAATGTTTTAAAAATCTACCCCATATGTTAATTTAAATACATTTGACTGCCTTAAACGTAAAGCAATCTACTAACAATTTGTTAAGGAATACTGCAACATTTCTCTCTCTCTCTCTCTCTCTCTCTCTCTCTCTCTCTCTCTCTCTCTATATATATATATATATATATATATATATATATATATATATATATATATATATATATATGGCACTTTTAAACTATTCTTATATTCCGTAATGCTCAACTATGAATTAATGTTAATTCATTGCCAAGTTAATATGTGTTTTTCGGATTTTATGGCAAGTAAATTGCTTCATTTAGGGCTACCACATGTGCGAAAAATATGTTTATAAAGAGCTTTTTCCAAATTAATTATCTGAGATTATTTATTTATTTGTTTTTATTTTTTTATTTATTCCTCATTGAAAATACGTGCCGGCTAGCTAATAGACTGAGATTAACTAATTGTTCTGTGTATCGTGTGTGTGCAGGCGGGCTGTGGGCACTGCCTGAGGTGGACGGCGGCAAATCGCGTCGACGCCGGAGGCGGGACGCTCTGCCGGGGGCAGAGGACATGATGCGGGCACTCACCACGCTGGCCGAGGGCTACGCCGCCTACGAAGCCGCCCCCGCGCCATGAACCCAGCCCAGGCGTGGCGGTCTTGCCAAACATGCTATTAACACTTATCATACCTCCTGACTGCTTGTACGATGAAAATTGACTGCTTTCCACACCAAGCCAACACAAAGAAAGCACTTTTTCCCTCTAATATTTATACTGACCAACTAAGATCTCGTAGCAATTTCAATTCCTCCTCTTTATGTGTTGTTCACTATTTTTACATTACTCCAGCTGCCTTTAAAGCCATAATTTAGCACGGCTATGTGTAGGAGTGTTAAAAAAGTAGGAATAGTAAAATTGTTCCTCGTACATTTTTATGACACAGTCAAACTTATACCGACGTGACTAGGCCAGTATAGTAACAATTTCTGTATTAACAAGCTGAAAAAAGTTAAATGTCCCATACCTGTATGGTTAAAAACTTTCAATAATATTTGGGATTTTTTTACTGTGATTGTATTACTAAACACTTTCTTTCTTTCTGTTATTTCAGATTCTTTAATGTCGTTTATTTCCAGTTCTTTACTCATTTCTTATCATCCATGCTATTGTCGACTTCTTCTACGAGGAATATTGTTAGCCTTACCTCGTTCATTCGGTAGTAATGTCCAAAGGAGATTAATCTCCATTTTGCCGTTACTGCTAAAATGTTTTGTACATTTTCGTAGATCTCCTCGTTACTCCTCATTTTTAAATCATAGGTAGTTTGTATTGCACCAATTATTTTTTAAATAATCCATCTTTCAATTACATCTAGTCTGTCCACACTACATTTTAACAATTTCAGATTTATGCTGGCAATATAACAATACTTGGAGAAACTTTATTTTCTCGGAGAATAGCGTATTTTCGTTGCCACGAACGAAAACAAATTACGTAAAAGAATAAACAGCAGATGCCAAACGTATAATATGAGAAAAGTAATGTTAACATAAAAGTAAAAGGAAAATATTTAGCAAAATATTCGACATTTGCACCTCATGCCACTACTTCTTTTTTCTTTTCGCAATTATATGCTATAGAGCTGCCCGGTATTAAGGCCGTGCTACAAAATAAATTACCATAATAATAGTTGAACTCCTTCTTTGACATGGTGCATTCTACAATTGCGCATTACCAAAGCCGATGCATAGTCGCGTAGTAAGTTAGTCAACTCTCAACTCTCTTACGCAAAAATCTATGCTTAACCAATCACAACTCTTTTCCAGTCGAATTCGCGTGCTATTTCCGTCGACAGATAGGCCTACACGTATTTAAAAAAAAAAAAATAATTAAGACTCACATATTGTAATAAAGTCAATATTATAAAAATAATAATTTACGGGACAGTGAAACCTGATTGGATAAAAGTGGAGTAAAATGTACTAAACAATGACGGTTGCCATAACACAGTTCCCTAAAAGTAGAACTTTACTAAAATCGGTAGCATACGTCGCAGTGTACGAGACAAGTAAATATTACAACGCTATATATTATCACACACATCACAGCAGTTTCAGAAATATTCAACAACTGGTGAGCGAGCACTGGCATATTTAATTTCGCCAATAATGCGATATTAATGCCGTACTAGTGATAATTAACGTCGTAACATTAGCAATATCACTTTTAATATTGTTATGTGACAAGTGCGTGTCTCACTAACACGTCACCGATTTTATTTATTTATTTTAGAGACAACTTTAATTTATTTTAATACGTATACTGATTGTAAAATTACTTCATTTTAATTTTATGTATCAAATTAATTTAAAACAATGTCGACATGAAATATTTACTTTGATTTGTTTTAAAAAATTACTATATAGTGTTGATTAGTATTTTAACGTAACTAACTTATTTATTACCATTTAACAATTTTTTAACTGCAAATGTTTTAAGTTGTATTTTTACGCCAGCAACATATTTCAACTTATTTATTACCGTGCAACAGGTTTTTAATTGCAAAATTTTAAGTAGTATTTTTACATTATTAACGTACTCAAACTTATTTACTATCGTGTAATAATGTTTTTAATTGCAATGATTTTAAGTTGTATTTTTACGTATGCAACGTAATTAAAAATTTACTGCCTTGTAACTATGTATTTAATTGCAAAAAGTGGTATTACGCAAGTAACATACATAAACTTATTTGTCCTATCATGCAATATTTTTTTTATTTCGAACATTTTCAAATGTATTTTTACTTAAGTTACCGTGCAACTGATTTCAAAAGTTGTAAGACTGTAAAACTTAGGGTTTCATCGATTATCGATTCGTTTTCCTTTACAATTTGTATCTTACTTTTAATTCTTGCTGTTGCAAGCAAATTTTTGTAACTGTAGCGTTAAGGAATGGCTTGCAGATATCTGCCAAAAAATTCAATATTTCCAATTTAAGTAATATCAACAGTAAACTGTTCAAATTAAACTGTTGGTATTTATTGTGGCTAAATAAAAGTAACTGCAATATTTGTTGTTTTTCTTTTGCATACACTTCAAATGCCATTCCATAAGCGGAGTTTACTGTTACGTCACATGAAAGACAAGCATTTGTGTTAACACTAAAGTTCTTACAAAGTACGTAATTTTACTTATGTTTTGCATTTTTTTTTTCACGACAAAGAGTGATTACTTTCTTTACACCGTTACACATACCCTACCTGTATGGATTTTGATTACAGTTTTATGTTCTTAACCACAGTGTATCATTCCTCCGTATGTAAACATTCATACACGCATGAACTTAACGACAACTATTCACGTGCTAGCCAAATAACATTGCATAAATCCTAGGAAATGAAATATGTTTTACAGCGCAATTTTTCTCTTTTTATGTAATACAGAGAATCTTATTTTTCTGCAGTTAGGTTATTAATATCATACTTTTTGGAACAGATTTAACTACAGAATTGTACTTCACGATTTGTTGCCAACATTATAACATATAGTGTCTCCCAGGCTGTTTGTATTAAACTATACAGCTTTAAATGCGTATATTTTGGATTCAAAAGTTGAATTACAGGACTGTTTAATTAATTCTAACACATATAACTACAGTTTTGACTGTAACTCAAAGTTTTCACCTACAGAAACTACGAAAGAGGAACAGAAACAAAACAAATTAATGGTGTTCTTAGTAGGGAAATTCTTACTGAAAAAAAAAAAAAAAACTACGAAAACATAACGTTTACCACTACCACACGAACAACATGTTATACACAAAGCACGAGTCTTTACATCGGTACATCTGTTGAAATTCTGCAGATTCAATAATTCTCCCCAACCGCCATTTTATATCTAATCGATTACACAAGGAAGCAAAAGCTGTAAGTTGGTGTTTTAAAATATTTATTTTAAGACTTATCTTCATTACGAAGTGTCCACATTGTGCCGTGTAGAGATGGTTACGGCGTATAAAGCTATAATAATTACCCACCTGTATATGCCGGGCAAAATACAATAATTCAGGAAAGACTTGTGTTTTTTTCTCTCGCTCACACCACTTAGAGTCGTGTCATAAAGAAGCCGTTTTTTGAAAGACGGCGGGTGGCAACGTAAATTACACCGGACGTTAACCAATTTCAGCAAAAGGCCATTACGGCCCCCTGGGGTGCGGGAATAATTAAACACCCCTCCTGTCGCGCCCTGCGTTTATAACGCCGTGATTTACGGCAATAATGAAACATAACAGTGGGTCTCCATCTTCCCAGTCTTGACCAACGGCTGCGTGTCGTTCGACACTAATTTACCGTTATTTTATACGGCGACGCGCGTGATTAATAAGGATAGATTCTATCTGCGCGCAATTTCCAGCGAAGCTACGGTCGCCCGTTTGTTTACACGAGTAATCAGAGTCGTACGGAATCATCTCATCTGTCACGCCTATAGAAACTGCTACGGAAATCGTACTTCATATTGTTTCCATAGAACCCCGTTATTTCACTTCTTTTCATTTTTATACTCTTATTTTGTATAGCTGGTACAGCTACTGATTGAAACCAACTGTTAATATTTTCAGATATGTGACACAATGCAAGACAAATTTTACAGTACAAATGGTGAAATAGACATCTACATTACATTTTAGAACTATAAATGTATTTCACAGTGACACGTAGTACAACATATTAATAATTATTGCCCATAAGTAGCTGACAAATTTTATTATAGCTATAGCAACGAAGGTATATTTTTCGTAATAAAACCAGTAAAATAGTACCGTATAAAGTACTAAATTTTCTTGCAAAACTACCGACTATCCCCTAATAATATTAAAATGTCTCCAATCAGTCACCTTGTAGCCCCCCAAAAAAGTACAAACTTATCTTCAGAGTTTTGAACTTTGGTACTGTTATGATTGTCAAGAGCCTCACCTGGAGGACGGGCTAGCGAAGAAGACAGTGCAATTAGGCCAGTTGTTGCACAAGACAAGGGCCTCAGCGATTCTCCTCATCTGCACTAAGAGTAGAAAAATAACACAAAGTATCGGGGTATCGGGGTGTGTCGTCTTCAAGCATTCCAGCCGGCACCATCTCGTCAGGATGGTCTTGGGTCAAGACCCACGACGGGCCGCCGTCCGTCGATAGTCGAACACATTCAACAGCCTCCGGCACATCATTTGACGGTGGTGTCTAAGGTGTTCGAAGGGTCACCCATCATAGAGTAGAACATGAACGTAATTATCTAAACAGCCTCCCCTCCTGTATGAATTATGTAGAATAACCTTGTAGAACCTATGTAGAACAAAGCCACCGTAATTAGATTAACATATTTCATTTAACCGTAACCCTCACCCTTAACTTAACCACTTAACTAGTTTCAGTATAAAGTACCTACCTCTGACTTCAGCTACCCAACCACTGTAACTTATGCGTCAAATATACTCAAATAATTTGTTTTACAACAGTACGACTATTCATCTTGAAATCTTTTCAACATACCTGAGAAGTTTTTACACTGGTGAGGTATTATTTCGGACTGGGGGAGGCGAGAGGGCGGAATAATATTGAGTCATTCAAAGGGAAAGTACCTAACGTGTATCGAAATGGTAAAAAAACATTAAATTAAAGCGGATAAAAGTTTGTAAAAGATTGTAATTGGGCATTTTTTACTATTTTGGCAGGTTCTTGGCGTTCAGCCTGATGTCGAATCAATACGCGAAATACTCATACCTCTAAATATAAACATAACATGACATATGTAGTGTTCACGGATATCAATATAAAAAAACTGACAGACAAGCAAAACATGCACAGAAGAAACATATATACAGTAATCACAACACAGTATTTAAACATTAATTACATCCAATTTGAGCGCTTCCAGTTAAATGGCACTTCACTGTTGCGACGGCTATTGTTACTCTAAATAATTTCGTTGTTATTATTGACTACATTATTACAAGTGAGTTGCTGCTGTCGCTATACATACAAGAGTCGGGGGTAGTAAACTGAAATTCTGTGATCTGACGTTGCAAGAACCAGACAGCACATCAAGGCTCACACTATTTAGTTACGGACAGTGTATGTTGGAGACATTTCGTGGACGTTTATCATCTAGGTCGTGAGAATAAGGTGAGTATGAAGCAACAGTGTATATTTCTGTGGTAACATGTCAAAATTTGATATGTAAAAAAATGTACCTTTTACGGGAATTGAATTTTAAAGTTAAGAATGGTCCAGTAAATCAGTGAGTGAATTCAATGGCTTCTAAGTGAGTAGGTTTTAAGAATAACACGTACAGATTAAAACTAGGGCTAAGAATAATTCGCGAGTTCAATGCCCTGCATGCTAGAATCCAATGTCCTATACATACTCAAGCCCCGTCTATTCGTTCATTGTCTGCTGTCTGAATGAGTAGCAGGTAATGGACAAATAGTAGGGCTTCGGTATACACAGGATAATGGATTCTAGCATGTTGGTCGTTGAACTCGCGAAATATTCCTAGCCCTAATTATAACTTAATATATAAGTTTTTAACGATACCTCATGAAATATTTTATTAAATTGATGTAAATTTACATATTTTCTGCCACTCTAAGATCTACAATAAATTTGACTTATCAGTTTACTAAGATACAATATCAGAAACACATCAGTGCGAAACAATTATGTTATTTGAAATTGCAGTTCCACTTCTATACAAAATATTTCACAGTAGTTTGCAACTAATTTAAACAACCGAATAAACCAGATAAGAAACCTATAGAAAAAAAATAAGTCTCAATTGCTGTTCGTATTCAGTTTGAAAACGGATTCCTCAATTCCTTTTGCTATTGCTATATAAATGATAAACACGTTAACATACATCAAGAAAAGTAATACCATTATTTAAATAATGATTCCTTATTCACATAGCTGTCTCTCCATATATTGTCACAGTGGCTATTGAACTTACTGGGTTATAATTCTCGCTGAGATATACTGTTTTGATTTTCTTCTTCAGATGAAGAATTAGAACATGGAATCATCTACAAACTGCTGTTTGCACTTTATTGACAGGGACAAAAAATTTGCAGTTACACGCTTATCATAGGAGCCACTACCTTATTTTCCTCTTCCTTTCTTCTCAGGCATTTTTCCTGTAGTTTGTATATAATTGCTTAAAATTTGATCTTGAACAGCTGAATTAGAATATGAATGTAGGTCCACAAATATTGTTTCCTGAACACTTTCTTTGCATAATCAGTACACTTCATTCTACAACATTTAATAATTGGAAGATATACATTTTCTGGTCGTGTTTACCATTTTCAGTCAATATATATTTACCTTCTGCTTTCAGCTTCTTTGTTTCCAGTCTACTAATTTTCTTTGTTACACTGAGTGGCTCGGCTACAGTACTGTTGTTGTTAGTGAGATGAAAATCACTACTGGTATTCGCAAGGTTGACATCACTGCCAGTATTAGCAGGAGCAATGCCAAAATGTCAGCATTAGCAGGAGCAACACCACTGTTTGTATTAGCAGAAACTACTATACTGTCAGTATTACTAGGAGCAACACCAATGTCGGTATTAGCAATAGCAACACCGCTGTCAGAATACTATTGTCGACAGAACTCTTTTTATCCACATAACTGGAATTGTAATTTCCTTTTCTTTTTCAAAAGCTCTGGACATTGAAAATCTTTACTTTTATCTTCTGACGGGCTGTACTTTGATCCAGAATCTGACAAATCGGATGAATCTGAAGTAAAACAAATGACATAACCTCAATTTATTTGCATTAAATAAGTGACTATTTTAGATCACATTATGCATAGTGAGTTTGTATTTATCTTCATTGTCGTCAATTTTATATGAAGAACACGTGGCCACTAATATTCTAACTCTTTCAACCATTGTATCAGCAAAACAAATATGAGCGTATAGTTACATCATCTTTCTGTTTGTTGCAACCAATGCACGCCCGGCAGCACGGTCGTAGAAGTACAGGTCTGGACACTCGCCTATCTAACAATGTATTTTGCTTGACCACCTTGTTGTTTGGTTGTAGTTCGTCAAGTTACCGAGAATGTTGTACTTTTTGGCGCTGTAATACGGGCAGTCGAACTCAAACTCCATTCACTTTTTTCCATTGTTAACATTATGAAGTAAATAAAGATATCTGGAGCCATGATTTAAAACTGTGAGCTATGGAAGTGTTTCATAAATTTATAATAAATACGTTTTATAAATTGTTTATCTTAGTGGGAGGGAAGTGGGCGGAGTCTGAGCTCGAGCGCCCGGATTACAGCGCCAAAAATGTATAGCATTATCGATAACTTGGTGAACTACAGCCAAACAACAAGGGGTCAAGTTTCCAGGCGAGTGTTCAGACCACGGCCGTAGTAGAACAGGTCTGGACACTCGCCTGGATATTTGACCCCTTGTTGTTTGGCTTTAGTTCACCAAGATACCGAGAATATTGTATTTTATTGGTGCTGATGTTAGGGCGGTCGGAATAAACTCTGCCCACTTTCATTCCGCTAAGATAAACAATTCATCAAAACGTATTTTTTTAATCAATTTATGAAATACTGTCTTCGCTCAGAAATTTAAGAAAAGACTCCAGCAATCTTTATTTGCTTTATAAATTTAACAATGGAAAAAAGTGCACGGAGTTTGAGTCCGATCACCCGGAAAACAGCGCCAAAAAGTACGACATTCTCGGTAACATGACAAACTACAGCCAAATAACAAGGGGGTCAAGCAAAATACATTGGTAGATAGGCGAGTGTCCAGACCTGTTCTTCTACGGCCGTGCCCGGCAGAGAATCATTATACATGCTGACCAACTTAGGAAACATAAAAATTTTATCTCACGTTTCCTTACTGTCATTGAACAATGGAGGTAGGAAATTCTAATCTCTATGAATTCAATACCCAAAACATGATACCCACAAAACAATAAAAAAAGCAGACCGTAACACCTTATTATTTCTATGAAGCAGACCAACAAACAAACATAAACATATCATCTTCTGACAAAACATTTTTTTTTTGCCATGTGACATGTAACTCACATCAACTTTTGGCGTTTCATAGACTGTGGTGTTGGAACATATCATATATAATTGGTTTTAACTAGAAGACTACAAGACATAGACACAATCTTTTAGCAGAAGTAGGCAGACTACTTACCAGTTTTGGACATGTCAACTTCACGATTTTTACCACAGAATTTAAATGTGGACCCATAAAAAATATAAAACAACGGCGAAATTTTGGGCAGAGAAAACAGGAGTACCTGTAGAAAATAATAATTTACGGGAAATTATTTAAGGATGAAGAACACAAGAATACTAATGGAAAATATTAAACTAACGAGAAATTTAAGGGCGGAGAAAACAGGAGTACACATAGAAAATAATTATTATCGGGAAAATTAAGGGTGCAGAAAACGATAGTGCCAATAAAATATAAATCAACAGTGAAATGTGCGTTGGTGTATGGGGGGAGGGGGCCATTAAAAGTCTTACAGTTTATGCCGCTCGGCCGTATCTTATAGAGGCTGCTAGGTGGTATCTACGAACGTGGTACTCAAGGAAGTTCAAGAGTGAAAGTAAACGTGTGGGTCAGAATTTGGTTTAGGAAGTTTGAGGTAAGTGTATGATGTTGTTTGTTTGATTGATGTGTATCATGTGTGTGGGTGCGTGGATGTGTGTGGAAGTGAGTAAGTCTGTGACTGTGTGCGTCGTTATGTCTACAAATATGTATTTGGGTTTCGCGTACACGAAAAGGGATAAATTTGCCAGCGCATTTGTTGTCTTGAGCCTGGACGCCGAGGGATGCCTTGAGAAAGCATAAATGAATGTGCTGCTGGAATAGCAGAAACCGATCCATTCTTAATGCTGCCAAAGACAGTCCCAATCCCGCTTACAAACCGCAGAGGTAAGGTGGACGCACACATGTTGGTGTTTCATACTGTATCTACATGTTCGCACTAAATATGTTTTGAAAGACCCAATAATCGTCCCTTGGCAGGTAAAAGGGCCAACGTCTTAAGTTTCAATATTCATTCATAAACCTGTTTACTGATCCTTAAGCTAGAGAGAAAGCAAAGACAGCATACAGCTACAATACAAACTATTGGTTTTTGGAATTTGTTTTTAATTAAATTTCATAACAGGTTTTTTTCTACTCAAAAGTTTGTAAAATGTGAAGTTGGCCCTTTTGTCTGCCAAGGGACCATATAATCTTGCTCCATAAAAAAATGATTTGCTGTCAAAATATTAGACTGTTATAATAATGACAGCTAACAAACTTGACAGTAATGCAGGAACGGGGCGGTACAAGGGTACACCAACCCTCCAAATTTTGGGGGGTGGGTACAATATATATATTGTATCCCTCTTAATATAGGTTATTGACAATAAGTTTACATATGTGATAAGAACTTTCGTGAACATTTTTACTGACGCAATTTTAGCGGCCGTCTTCGTCTGCCCACCTACTCTATCCAAATCATAATAGTTCCGTGTAGCTATGGTTGGTGGAAAATTATACCCATCATGGAGGGAGGGTGTGAAGTTATAACTTCAAACTCAGACCATCTCATATATATAAAGAGAATTGCTTTCATATATTTTAATTAATTCTAACATGACACACGCGTATGTAGTGTTTAATGAAGAATGATAAAACTAATTCTACTAGAGTCCTTCCCCTGATTAATTATAATGAGAAGGAAAATAACAAAGATCGTAAGTAGGAATGAAAATTGTAACTGTTGTGAAGGGGCTCTTATATTGATTTTGTTTGTAGTGCGTTTCAGACAACAAAGCTAAAAATACATTTTTCTGACTGTCACGCCTCAAAACATAGGCTATTAACAGGACACATGCGTACCTCTGATATAGAACTGCACTCAACATATCAACAAAAGTATATTTTATCAACGTCACTACTTAAAGTCCCGTAGCAAAAACGGTTCGGTTAAAAGTTTGTTCATAGGTTCGTGTTTGTCTCTTCGATGCGTGGCGGTATTTGAAGCGTGCGTCAGAGTTACTCTTATTGCTTCTCCGCTTCTGAACCTCCAGTTACCAAAACTACTCCAGACAGAAGACACGCTTGAAATAGACTTAGTTTTGTTCTTTGCGTTACCTGAACCCTTGAAAAAATGTTACTATTCTTAACAGAATTAATTTTTTACTACGCTGACTAGCATACGTAGTCACCATTAATCTGAAATGGATCATAAGAACAAGAAAAAAATTCTATATACAACTATCAAGAATGTAAAGTTTTATCTACTGCCACCTGACTGACATAATAGAAACAGGAAGGCAGAATTCAGGCATTAGTTGACTCACCACAGTACAGACCCCATTGATGAATTAGAAACATATTTTTCTAATTCAGGTTTGGTGGTCAGGTATGAACATCAACGAAAGATTATTTAAATGTATAAATCGCATTTTCTGTTAGCATAGATAGTATTTAAATATGTGAAGTATAAGTATTTAATGATAACTTTTGTTTTCTTGTTCAAATTATTCTTCTTGCATACTACTGTAATTTATTTCCTTATGTTAACAAAAGTTAACATAAAACTATGTTGATATTTTTGAACCACTCTTGCAATGGGAGCGAGTTTATAAAACAATGTTCTTAATCAAATTAAACGCAATAGTCAATAAGAGACTTTCATAAATAATTTCAGGGAGTTAAAATATAAAGTTGAATTATGAACATTATTGCAAAAAAAAATTGAACAATATTTGAGTGCACATTCAAGTAATTTCAAAATAGTAACAATATTACCTGGCCCGAGATTTCAATGCATGTAGCATGTCGGCAATTAAATATTGCACAAACAAATATTGTCCTAGTTCTATTGTAAGTTCCCGTGACTGGCACTTGCAACATCGCCACTGAAAAAAAGAGTATAGTTGTAGGTACTATACTTGTGTTAAAATAGGGACAACAAAACAGTTTGGTTGTTGGTACAGCTCTGGACAGTTCCTTCAGCAATCTGTTCTGTAGAAAAAACCAAGATCCTTGTTGATTTTACTAACCAGATGGTAACTTCTACAAAACAGATTGTTGAATGAACTGTCCAGAGTAGTACCAACAACCAAACTGTTTTGTTGTCCCTATTTTAACACAAGTAAGATACCTACAAATATATTTTTTGAGCGCGTTACTAAATCAACTGAAGTACAGAGGTTTCGGCAGGTTTTAACATGTATTCAGGATCTTTGGTCCCACTTAATTCTCAGCGCTCGCCTCTTCCTATTCACAATTGTAATAATGGGTAGAGAAGTCAGTTCGTACTGCACACAGGCGCGCCACCACCGTGTGTGTCCCAGACTAGGTGTGGCAGGGCTCTCACCATACCACGAATACAGATAAGCATACAGCAAGACGGAAGCAGTTGAGTACAACATATTGATTGAGATATGCTCCTTCCAATCGCGTTGGAAAGTAGAGAGAACCATCTCACTACGCAACGGAACACCCCGAGAGTTGAATCGCGGAGGACCACCTTGCTTCGTGTGTTGGGGGGGGGGGGGGGGGGGGGGCGAGCCCTATCCCACCTCTAAGAAACCACTTCTTGAACGAGTCTTATTGCGTGAGACAACTAGGCGGACCAGGCCATCGACCCGAGGACATATCCTGTAAGCCTTCTCCCAAGCAGGAATATGACCACTATCACGCAGAGTCCGACCCGTGATCGACTCAGCACAAGGCTGGGGCTTCACACACCCGAGCAGGTGGCTGCCTTCCTGGGCTCCAGAATACCTTCTCCTGGTCAACATTACTTGATATCAGCAACGCAGGACACTACTGTGTGCCTCGGTGGGGACATGCAATCTGTTCGTAGGTCGCACAGCTGGCTGAGGCTTCCGTACCAGCTTCTGGAAGTTGGCCTAAGAGAACCCCGCCGTGGATCTACCCCCTGTGCACAAGGGGGACCATATACATACGAATGTGCGTGTAGGTATATATACATACATATTCATTACACTTTTATATATCGATGTTATTTTTGTTTAAGATTGATGCTTACTGAAATACCTGAACAGTAATTTCACGAATATTCGAAGTATTTCACCTAATTAGGTAAAACGGAATGAAAAGCGGTGAAAAGTGTTTTCAATTAATCGTCGTTTTTTTTTTCACGTCCATGACACAATATTAAAATTGTATTAAATACCATTCAAGGGTTTTTCAAAATTAAATCTCGTAGGAAGTGATGAGACCTGGAATTAATTTACGATAAATTCTAGCTACCTATCTAACCCTTTGAGATACTCAGTTCATTTTCACTTCAGGATTATGAATACACAAATACCAGTAAATATAATATTTCAAGATTCCTTTCAAATTGTATCCCTTAGGATTGTGTAGGGGATAAATTAGTTTTTTTTATTTAATCATTGTTATAACTTTGACCCGATTGGTTATCGTCATGTTATTCACTTCCGTTGTAATCTTATACAAATGTCAAAAACGCGTTTTCAAGGTGTTTCTAAATTAGTTCCCTAAAAAGGTGAAAATCGTATATTCTTATTTAGATTAGCCTAACCGATTAAGTCAGTGAAATGATGAGATTTTTGTCAGCATTTAACATCTAGGTCTTTAGCGCTGGTGACGGGTGATATGATGTGAGTATGTATCAGCGCCGGAATGAAGGGACAAGGGAAACGGGATATCATCAAGAAAACTCGTCGACCTACGTCATCGTCCGCACGATTCCCACAAGCGAAAATTCGGGACAACCACTCCGGTAATCGAAGTCTGACCGCCTTGAGGGTTTGCCAAAGGAGGGGGAGGGAAATAAGCATAACGGAAGAGGGGTTAGTAGGTTTTCCTCATCGGAAAAATTAAAAATTTTCAAGTTCGATATGTGGTTGTTTTAACTGTATTGTTAGCTCTACGATAACTTAAGTGTAGTAATAATTATACGTTAAGGAACAATGAAAATTTATTGACAGACGTAACGAAAAGGATGACCATCGGTTTGACTCAGTAGTCAAAATTCCTGCCCGGTGGACCAAGCGTCTCGGGTTCGATTCCCAGTCGGGGGAGGTACTATTTTAATGTTAGGTCAGAATCAGATGTTCCTCTTGGGGCCGTCAACTTGCAGAAATAAAATTGAAACTGGCGTATAAAAAAAAACTAAAACTATAATGCGCGAGTAGTGGTTCAAATATTGTCACGAGTGTGACTAGAGGCGAGGTAAAATTTCAGATATAGAGAACTCGAGATAGGTAAACAATACTTTAAAAGAGGTTAGCTAATAAAATAATAATTAAAACTTAATAATTCGATTTAAGAATTTAATACAAAAAAAAATAATTTTTACGAAATTTTGCCTAGAATTGATAAACAAAGAAAGAAACTAATTCTTTAGTTTTATTTTTATTATTATTATTTTTGCTTTACCATTTATGAATCACAAATTCAATGAAATGTTTTTAATCTTTACTACCTAATAACATTTAAAATTTAACACTTCTTTAGACTATTTCTCAGACGTCTGGATTGTCCGCAACTACGCTGAATTTCGTTATTTTCGTTGTTTCTCCTATCGCCACTCCTGACGGCCGCAAGATGGGGGTATTTTCAAACTAACATAAAAATAAAAATGACTTACGTGTTCCGTTTGCATGTCTTCATACTATTTTCCAGCGAGCACCTTCCCACTGCCTCTGACCGACGACATCGCCCCCAGGAGGAGGGCAGACCCCCTCCCCTCCTTGTAAAGCTTCAAACACTCGTGCCATACTTAGCCCGCATTTCGCGAGAGGCGATGACTAGAGATGATGGTTTATCGCGGGAAAACTTGACTATTTGCTAGGCTTCAACATACGTTCAGCTTATCAAAAGATTACTGGCTTTTCCTTGTACGTGGAGCTACTGCCCTATTTGACTAAGCCAATAAGAATGCCGCTATTATAATATTTGATGCATGTTATTGGTTTATAGACAGCTACGTTGTGTCAGTGTTTTCAAGGCTATGTTGACACAAAACATTTTCGCGATATACCATCATCTCTAGCGATGACCCTTAGTGCAGTGCCCCCGTCAAGTGTAAACATAACCGCCCGGGTTTTCGGTTAAATCTCCACGACCAGTATCAATCCATAAGGGCCATGCCAAAACACAAAATAAATCCAATACATTTTTGAATTTTTTTTAAATGACCATGGATTTGGGCATAAATTAGGCCCTCATACAAATCAAATGTGACAGTATGAAAGACAAGTAGGGGAGGAATGGATATATCGCCTCTTGATACGCCTACCCCCTTCCCATCCATCCGACACACACACTGCTACGCCACCGCATAGAACTGACCAGACGGAAAGACAAACGTTACATACATACACGTACAATTTAAATAAAAAAACCTGATGACATCTTAGGGGGCGTCCGACTGCTGGGGACTTCGAGAAAAAATATCAGCGGGCCAAAGTCATCGCCCAGGCACAATTCTCAAGAGGCGGCAGTGTCCGAATGGTCAGACCATTTTGCCTCCCACCAAGGCCAACCGGGTTCGATTCCCATCGCAGTCGGTCCCCGGATTTTCGCAAGTGTCGCCGTTGGTCGGCGGGTTTTCTCGGGTTTATCCCATTCCCCCCGCCTTTCATTCCGGCGCTGCTCCATACATTATCTAACCTCTCATCAGCGCCGAAGACCTCGATGGTAAGTGCTGACCGAAATCTCTCCCGCTCTCACGATTACCACATACGAAAACTCTGTTCGGTTGCACCAGGCATCAAGCACGCACTACTTTGGAGGTCAAGAGGCGCTTACGTAAACGTAGTAGGTATAATATATTCGGCACTATTACTGATCTCGTGATCGGATTTAGTTAGTCGTTGGATGGTTAACGGGTTTTCCAAGAGTACGAAAACTCCAACAAGAGTTTGATGATGGCGGAGTATTTTAAAAACGCGGGGAAATCTGCAGAAACAGTATATTTTAGTCACCGTAGACTATGATCAGATAATGAGTAACATCCTTTAGTATTGGTACAATGTAAGCATATGTCATTACAATTACGTACTAGTAACGCGTATTGTAAAAAAACATGCTCGCCGAAAACATACTTTCTTTTTGTGTGGACTGTACACACGTGGGAGTCTGTGTTTGTCTTCTTTTTACGAGATTTAATTTAACTTGCAATGTTGATTGTTTGTTCGGGTTAAATATTGCAACTGAATTTTAAAGCAGTTACCCTCAACAGATTTAACTGAAATTTTGCATTCACATTTAGTTTGGATGACAATGCATGGTTAGCTAAGTGACGCCGTTCTAAATGCAGACTGGTTATTTTTATGCACTCCCATAATATGGGTCATGGAAGGGTTTTCTGAGAAGAATACGAATAAAACGACGTCCGTGTTCAGATCTTCGAGGAGATGGTGTACTACTGACCGGATAAACGGTAAGACTTAGCGGGGCAAATTCTAGCGGGGGTGAAAAAAGTCCAAAATCAAACCAGGAACTGTGTTTCGTTAGGCACAAGTAAGCTTCAAGGTGAAATAAGTGGCGCATACCTTCAAACACTCAAGTCAAGGTGAGGCCATACCGAGGACTAAGTGGCATCAGAGTGTACCAAACATGATGTGAACGTACACCTCAGGGCACGCTATGTTGTATATTAGCTCTTACCCTTCTAAACGAAACTCTGGGAGGGTCAACGGATATTTCTTCCGTACTCGTTGGAACAGCATAGAAAAATAACTAAAAATAAAAAAATGTATATTAATGAAAAAAAAAAAAAACAAGATTTTATTTAAATGTTCTGAAAAGAAGAAAATAAACTTTAAATTAAAATCAATCCGCCAATTTATTACATTGCACTACTTATATGATAAACAAACTGGTCGCGAGATTTACCTGTGTAGGTAAACAAGAACACAATACGTAACATGATCTTGACACAAGTAATTCTAAGAATAAAAATATGTTTTAATGAAATAGGTAAATCTCGCGACACGCTTTTATATCATAAAAGTTGTGTAATGTAATAAATATATGGATTAGATTTAATTTAAAATTTATTTTATTATTTTTAGAACATTGAAACAAAAGTTTGTTATTTAAAAATGTTTTACTATTAATTTTTTACGCGATCTTTTGTGTTTTTCGTCAGAGTATATCCGGCGAAGATATCGAGTTGAATATTTAGAGACTTCGGACGGTGATAGACTGTACCCGCACAATATTTTCGAACGACTTTAAAGTAACTTCAGTTCTATGGTGTAGATAGCATGGTGGCGGCGAAATGAAGCAGTGGCCTGAATGGGGCGCCCGACGCGAGGACAAATGGCCTGCTACTGTTTACATGGACGCCGGAAGTCCCTGGCGCCACTGGTCGTTGTAGGAAGCGTCTGGCTGGAGTTTACACGAGAACTCAAGTGCTTGCCTGCGAGACAGAACAGTGTCATCGCGACGAAAATGTTTACTACAGCTCGGTAAACTACACGCCAATACGGGACTGCACCATTAACCTTCCATGGTATATTAAGGTCGCCTACTCCCACACGTTTAAAATGCGTTGCAGCGTGTTTCGTAAATATGTATCCTTCACCAAGCTGTGCCCGTTGTGTCAATGTACAAAAAGAAAATACACTTCGAACGATGACTTAAAGGTAGCTTCAAAACATTACGCCAATTAGAAAATTATTTTTGGAGCCCCTTAAAAATGGCTAAAAACTATTTTCAACCTGCTAAAACTAGAAAAACTACTCAAGGGATTCGTGTAAAACTACTGTACAAACATGCAATGGGCTTTGCTTAAGACTTTTCGCCAATAAAAAGATTGGGTCACCACTGAAAATGTCAGTCTGGGTGATATGAATAAAAGTGAGTTTAATCCCTGGAGTATATGCTGTTAAGTTTGAGCATTTTGTTAAAGTTTATACTCTATTTGGTATGAATAAAAATGGCATAGTATGTACCCAAACGTCCCCTACTTTTGGAGTATAAACTCTGTGATGCTACTAGTGTTGTTTTTCTTATTCCTTGGAGTTTAGTTGGTAAAAATAACCTAACGATGGCAGATGTATCATCTTCAGATGGTGAAGAAGTGGAATAAGGAGAAATAAGTGATCTTAGTTGGCTTTGTTAAAATCATTTGTAATTACCTAGCAGTGTTTTTAAATCACAAACAAGGAAAAAAAGAACGGCACGGTAAATGGACTTTATGTCTCGTCCACAACGAGGTCATTACAAATTGTGACACACAGCTTGGTACAATGACGGGAGTTGGGAGAGGAGTCAGCCTTTGCCTTTGTTAAGAAACCATGGAGTGATTTAGGGAAACCATGGAAAGCCGAAACCAGGATGGCTGGAGCCGGGAATCGAACGTGAGCAAAAAATAAAACAATAATATGCAGTTAATTCAATTCTAGTAAAGCATGTTCGTGTCTATGGGAAAAAAATATCAGTGAAGCACAAATACTTAAGAAAATTAATAACATGAAGCATAGTTTGAAGACAAAACTGACGTTAGTTAAATTGGTAACAAGTAAATTGTACTAAAAAACTGAGAGGAAGAATTATTTAAATTCCTACAACAAAGAGGGTGCAATGCCACTCTGTACCCGGTAATGTAACGAGATCGTCACAGTTTGTAAAATTTGTTTATATAATTTGATGATCTAATGAACTAAGAAAGACATTGTTAGAAAAACATCAGAAGTTTTAGTATTTTGACAGCTCCCGCCTTATTAAAGTAATTTTTGTTGAACTTAATTAATTTAATGTTATTATTGTTTTGTGTTAGATAAAGATAATCTCTCACTCATAGTTACTTATAGTTACTCCTAATTATTTCTCATAGACGTTAAATTATCCAGAAGCTATTTGAGATTGTTATTGAATTTCTGAAAACGCCCATATAACATTTCTTCTTTGAAAATATTGCAAATATTTTATGAATAGGTTAATATTACCTTGCATAATTGTTTATTTAAATATTTTTCTTAATTTATTCCAACATCTGATTAATAATTTAATGTGAATTTGAAATATGTGTTTAAAATTTTAATTACCACGTGATTGTACATAGTATAAGTCTAGTTATTTTTACTTTGTAAGTAAAGAGTACTTATCTACTCCAGAGAGGTTTCTCTGAGCAGATTGCAGGTTTTATACCTCTTTTGTTGATTGGTTACCAAGGCAACTGCTTCTGATTTGAAAGAGAACATGCTATGTGAAAAGAGGAAGTAGAGAGAGTTCCCTGAATTTCGATGGAAGAAGCATGAGGTAGAATCGGCCCAGCAGCAAAATGCATCATTTAATTTCTACCGTCGACCTAAGGATAGGCCAGGGAACTTATTAGATAGACGATAGTATGTCTGTTATTTTTAGGCCATTTTAAGAATAGGCTCACATCAGTAGCAATATTTAGGCTAAATTTGAAGTGTTATGAAGATGCCGAGAACTTCAGATCTACATTGTAAGAATAGCCATTTTGAATACCTATGCCTCTAGCGTCTTTATGTATGTCCATCTTGTGGACAAGGCCGACCACTTCAAATATTGACTTGGATAATTCCATCAAAATTTATTTCACAAAATTTACGTTTACAAAATTTAAATGAAATCGTAACATTTTATTCCATTAGAGTTTTGTGTGCCTAATCTTTGTCAAAGAACTCAAACCCAGTGCTCCTGAGTTAAAAGTTATGTTCCACGACTGAGCATCATATATTATAGAACCTAAATTTTAATTTTATCCCTAGCCGAGGAAACCTAGTATCAAATTTTTAACCAAACTCAAAATCTTCTCTACTTTATGGTAAATTGTGCCTAAACTATGTGTTTGACCTAAAGTGAGAGATTTTAGATGAAAAATAATTTTTTTAATATACTTCATTATCCTCAATAAAGTGCACTTTATCAAGTTTCAATGCTGTGTCTATGTTTTCGTGATGAATCTACAAGAACCTACATTTTGGTAAGAAAAGTATCTCCTGCAAACAGTAATTAAACTTACAAATTGTTCTATACTCAACTCACCTTATTTACCGTCACACAAATGTTTGGTACTACTACTATTACAGTAAAGCAAAAATAAATCAACACTACATCAATAAATAAAATATTAATGCAGTAAGAATCTTTAAAATTTATTTTTTCTGACGCGTTATTTAATACGTATAATACAATTTTTTTTATAAAATATGTTATTGCAATCCATTGCTTACGGAGATTTCAGTGGGCGCTGGCAAAGATGGGAATCAACGTTGGTGCAAGTAAGTGATGTGTGCTCTCTAATCTACCAGCTCGACCAGAAAAAAAATTCTTGATATCCTTCCTTCTTGTGAGACTTCTGGAACTGTAAATTCATCAAATTAAGAACTTCAGCGGTTGGTACTTCTCAAACATTTGGAAATATTGGAATTTAAGGAAAGGAAACCGATGCTAGAAGTGGGAAGCCAAACAGTTGTTTCATTAAATCGCATGTTTGTGAAACTCTTGAATATGTTGTTGGTTAGCCTAAGTTATAATAATTTTTAAGATTTTGTAAACAAAAATCTACTTAAATACGAATTTTATACACAATCTGCTCTGACGACGCAGTAAATTGTTTTTGTATTTTACACAGTAAGCTGTTAAATGTTAAAGAAACTAGAATATAACAACTAACTACTGTTCGCACTTATATATTTTGATATTCATAGATTGACTATAGTGCCATTATATTTCTGCACTTGGATAGGTTTCAAGAATGGTTCATATAAATTCGTAAAATATTCGAGCGATTTCCAGTCTTCGAGCCACAACCTCCCATATACACATTGGCTCCTTCTTAGACGTCTCCTCTCAGGCTCTCATTTCAATGTCTTCAACAGGAAAGGCCTCGTCTTGTGGATATTTAGCAATATCTTTTAAAACAAAACATGAGAGAACAACATATGGTATTCTGTTGTGGCTAATCGTATTCCATATTGCAGTATTGGAAATCTTTGTTTCACCTGACCAAAGCACCGTTCTATTACACATCTCTCCCTTTTGTGTAAATTATTATAAGAATGTTCTTCTCGAATATTTGGGTTTCTGAATGGAGTCGTTAACCAGGGTGCTAATCCATATCCTTGATCTGTTAATGTAAGTGCAACAGGTGTTGTGAAATGTAAAATTATTCTGATAATTTGTACCTTTGACAGATGATAACTTTGTTTTTGCTAATATTGTAATGATGCTCAACTTTACTAGTGTTACGGAATTTTACTAAAGGTATTTGATAGTTACTTGAAATTTTAAATTTTTAAAAAATAGTTAAATTATATATTTTAATTTGTTTAACGTCATATGAGTAAAAAGTAGCAATAAATTCTAAAAAGCACTGATGTCGACGAGTAAAGTGTGAACTGTGGGTGAAATTCCTCGTTGCTATAAACAGTCTAAAATGTGTGTTTAGTCTGGCAGACGGTGAGAAATGAACGTATCTTCGGAATAACTTCAAACAAGGACAAGAATACTAAAAATGATTTTAGAAGAGATCTGGATTGAGTTCATTTTCTTAACTGAGAACACCAGCTAGAACTTCCGACGTGGGATATGCCCTTTACGAAGGGTCCTGGTATTGTTCAAGAAAATTTCAAGGAACGTACGCCATAACCTACAGGCTACAGAATTACGTCAGAAGTCACTATCACCAGAGAGCCTTTAATAATGTGTGACTAACTCATTTGGATTTATATTATTATTGTACATTTTTTAATCAGTGATGTGGTGTCAGTTTTATTGTGGCAAATGTTTAATAACCAACCCTGAGATAACTGCTCTGAATTAGTTGAACACCTTTTTTTTAGTAATTTAAAAATTTGTCAGAACCATGAAAATGCTCCCTTTTCCCCGGCTCTGGTGATTGTGAACTAACTAAGCATGTTAGTGAGTAAAATGTTGTTTTGGGTTATGTTTCACCACTTAATATTACTTCAAATTGTATATTAGTACAGGCATTAATTAACCTAGCGAAGGGAAATAATCAAGTATTAAATTGTTCTGTGGCGTCTTTCATTAAAATGTTTAACTGCTCAAGCACCAAAATAGCAATAAAACTACGTTTTACAAAAGTAAGTAAAACAACACACACTCACTGATAAATCTGTTCACTTATTTTCATTAGTTGTGCTTAGCAAAACCAAGCTTAGTATCATGAAGGTTGTGTAATGCTCTATCCACTCTAGGTTGTTGGAAGTGCATGTAAAAGATCTGGCGCAAAACAGAGGGGCCGAAAAATTTGCCATACAAAGAAATCTCATACTCGAAAACATAGGTTGCAACATCCATTATGCTAGATTGTACGTAATATTTTAATTTGTGGGCAGCCATATTGTCGTGTTTAATGACACGGAAGTTTTTTTCTTGCTGCGAGGCACGTTAGCAAAGAGTAATGCTCTATGGAAAACGTCGAAAAAAATAAGTTAAAAAGTAAACATTTTTCACAAAGAAAATCTTTGGCCTGCATAGAGAAAGGAGCACGGCAATACACAATTTATTCAGTCTTAGCAATATAATGTTTGTTATTTATTATGGCTACATATAATTCATACGAACAAACGTCAGTTTATTTCTCTGACCAAGGAGGTATATAGCACACTGCAAATTTATATTGCAGTAACATTTCAGTTCTTGTATTTTCTTTTTATGTTAACACGCACGGCACTAAAAATAAACAACAATTATCATGTCTAATCACGTTACTCCCGAAGCAAATGAAACACGTGATCATGTAAACGAGGTTATTGAGGCAGTTGTGGCAGGCTCATGCGTTAACACTCAGTCAGAAGACACAATGAATGAAGCGTCTAGCGGTTTGATTAACATGATGCAAAGCATGATGTTGACTTTAAATCAAATGCAGCAGAGTCAGGAGGGCATACGCGCTGAGTTGAGAACGGAGTTACGTAATTCGCATACTGTACTAGAAGCTATATTCCAAAGAGAAGTACACCAGTTACGAAATGAGACACAAGAAATCCTTGACAAAGTAGATACGTTGAGTACACATTTGACAACACGCATGACTAGTGTAGAGAGTGATACTGAACGAGTAACAAACGTGGTTACTGTGGTACAAGATACTGTACGTATGTATCAGAGTGCAGGTTGAATACGCTAGATGATAGGTTAGAACAACAGACTGAAGTTTTAAATTCCGTGCAGATTGACATAACGGACGTACAAGTTACTGTTCAGAACGTAAAACTGCAGCAGTCTGGAGAACAGATAATGATGGATGAACACATTAAAAACCATAGGGACGTATTAAGGAAAGAGCTAGATAATCTTTCGCATCAACTTGACGAGAAATTACGTTTAGCAAAACATGATCTGCAAGACGAAGTTCAAGACTTAGTGAAACTGAGGGATCGCCAGGGCATGTGTACGCCTAACTCAGGAAGCCCCGAACAGTGCATTCAACCTAGGACGATACGTGGCGTAAACGATTACGAAGCACCTAACCAAACATACCAGAAGAATCAAATTAAAACGATGACAGGTATTACACCTTTAGCAACAACTGCAGCCATTTTCCACCATCCATTAAGGCAATGGACACGTGACAGTCCACGCTTCGGTAACTCAGAATCAGAGAATCCTATGGAATTCTTAAGGAAGTTTGACGACTATTGCCAGTTATTCGAACTCAATGATGCGGAACGTTTAAAATGCGTGGGTTTTGCACTGCAAGGAACTGCGTTATACTGGTGGGATGTGGAAAAGACCACTACACATTCTTTCGCAGAGTTTAAGAGTAAGTTTCAACTACAATACTGGAATGCCCGTACTCAGGGGTTAATGCGCTCTAAACTGCATGCCGAAAAGTACGATAGTAAGAACGGTAAGGGAGTTGAGGCACACATAAGTCGTGTGTACGAACTCAGTAGGCACCTGAATCCACCAATGTCCGAGCCGGAGCTGATTTCGATGATAACAGCTCAAATGCCCGTCTCGTACCAGATGTCCTTGATAGGTCAAGAAAATTTAACTATTGCTGAATACCGAGACCTACTCGTCAGACTCGATAATCTGGAACGTCAATTAAGGTGTCAAAATTCTAACTCCCGGGATAAGAACACGAACCAAGTACTCCAGCCTAATACATGGAACCGCCGAGAAGATACTCAGCAGAGGACCGCGCGGGTGAATACGATGCATGTGGAAGAACAAGAATCCCCCGGAAAGAAGAAACATTTTAAGAGTGGGTATAATAACACACATCAGAACCAACGTAGCTCTTGGAGAGGGCGCAGCAAGTTCAGGCGTGGATATTATAACAACTACCAGGACAATAATCGATCTCCTCGCGACAGAACACCCCAGCGAGCAGAGCATCGATGTGAAGAGGTACAACTGACAGAACCAAGGCCGACGCCAAGTAATAGTCCTAGGCGGGAAAGAAGAAGAATCGTTGGTCAAACACATTACAATGGTTATTTTCGCAGGCAGGAACCGTTAAATCCCTCGGCACCTGTATTTTCGCCACCGAAAAATAATTTACCCAGTTTTTCGCAAAAACCAAATACTAATGCGAAATCTGAGTTGCAGCAACAATTAAACGGATGTTAGCTGGTGATGAAGGTCTCCGACCGTCAGCTTCTACAGCTGTACTAGCTCTTAAGAGGACTGCTGAGAAGAACGAAGATTCCACAACTATACCCAGAAAATAGAATTGGAGATCACACATTCCGAAATCATACAGTTGGCAAGAGCTAGGTTGATATCTACATCGAAACGAAGAAAACACACGTTAAAGTTTCCGAAATAAGTCATGGGCCTTACAAAATTTCCAGAGTTGTTCAAGGTAATTGCTACGAGTTACAACATATGGATAACTAAACCAATAAAGGACGCTACAATTTGACCCAGCTCCGCAAATATACGAAACCTGTATCTCATTCTATCGAAAGGAAGAACCAGTAACAATATTATGTTATTTCATTAGGAGAAAGATGTGTGATACTAAATATAGATTTTGTACCAGTGGTGAGGACATTAGCATGCTATATATTATGTTCTATTGTAATGTGATGATATTTTTATATTTTTGGAGGCATTTTGGTGATGTTGCTTGCTTAAAGAGCATAAATATATGTTATGACCTCACATGACGTGAGATAATTAGTTGTGTCACTTATGCCTGTTTTACTTGTGTCACTACAATGGAAACATAGAACTCTAGCTAATATATGACTTCCTGATCTGGAGTCAGATGTTATAAATTGTCCTAACTATCACTATGTCATATTATGGTAATACATGTGTCGTTTATCTGGAATAACTGGTTCAATTAGAAGTTCTGAATATTGAGGAGAGCGTCAGCAATTAACCTTGTAAGCACTTAATAAGGATATGTTAAGGTCAACTCGAAAAATCAAGATTGGATGGAATCAACTTAATAGGTGTTTATGTATTCGCATAAAAATCTTAGCTCTAACAATTATTGCACTGTATTATATAAGAATAACATCTGTTCCGAATGTAAATATCGATTTTGATATTATGAATTAATTGTCCAAATATTATTGTTTGTTGTTAGCAATGGTAACATTACAGAGGACATTTTTTTGTGTGTGTGAGGTTTACTCTTTGAAACAATGAAGAACACTGTTCTTGCATTTGCAAGTTTGAATTTCCAATTGAACTCACAAAAACACGTAATTATTTTATCAAAGAGTAATTTTAATTTTGTTATGTTATGTTGTTCAAGTATTGTAATTTGTGTGCAGTACTGCTGCCCGAGTTTGTGTAAAACCCAATCACCAGGGTCTAGGGTCTAGCCAATTAAGGGAGCATATTAACTTGTTAAATTCAATTGATTGCCACCATAGTATTTTTTTTTTACCATTCGAGGAAGTGAGACGCATGCAATGTAACGGAGAAGTGTAGAGACTGTACGTGAATAAAACACAAACACTTGCCCTAGTTACATGTCAAGTGATGTGTTGTTGGTTATGGAATGTAAACAAGAATAGTACGGCGATTCTAATTTTCTTAGAAAATGAGTGATAATCTTTCAATAGGAATGACATTATAAACAGTATGAACAAATACGTAATTTTGTACTTATTTGTTGAGATAGAAGTAGCGGAGGATCCAGAGATATTCAAGAACTTCCCCATCGGAGATACACCTCCACTAGACGGCGAGCTCTTCCGACGAAGAGAGAGGAAGAAGAGTTGCAGAGACAAACGAAGCTCAGATGAGAAGACAAGAAGCATCAGGTGTTATGCAAAGGCAGTACCTCAGTAGGTGTATGTACAGCTATCGCTATCAGTCTCCGCGATGTGTAAGGTACTGTTGTGTTGTATATATTTGTAAAATCTACTAGCAGATTTTTTTTATGGCATGGAATCCTAAGGTGACGCTTTTAATGCAAATATATATTTTGTTTAACGAGAAAGAAATTGCAGACATTACACAATAATGATTTAAGAATTCCAGAGTTAAGGTAAATGTTGGACAAATGGATAGAGTTTTTGATTTTGATATAGTGCACAAAATGATAACTGCAATGTTTATGTTTTTAAAAAAATGTGAAATGAGAGTGTATCTAATACTATAAATCTTATTCTCGTACTTGAGAAAAAATTGAATGGAGTCATGAGGACTGCGATTATTGAGTGTTAATGTATAAATATGTTATTTTTATTTCTTGATTTTTACATAATAGCTTTCATAGCTTAATGACCTCCAGTATTTGTATTGTCATTACAAGCTAATCTATCTATTGAGAGGACTATCTGTGAAATGTAAAATTATTCTGATAATTTGTACCTTTGACAGATGATAACTTTGTTTTTGCTAATATTGTAATGATGCTCAACTTTACTAGTGTTACGGAATTTTACTAGAGGTATTTGATAGTTACTTGAAATTTTAAATTTAAAAAAAATAGTTGAATTATATATTTGAATTTGTTTAACGTCATATGAGTAAAAAGTAGCAATAAATTCTAAAAAGCGCTGATGTCAACGAGTAAAGTGTGAACTGTGGGTGAAATTCCTCGTTGCTATAAACAGTCTAAAATGTGTGTTTAGTCTGGCAGACGGTGAGAAATGAACGTATCTTCGGAATAACTTCAAATAAGGACAAGAATACTAAAAATGATTTTAGAAGAGATCTGGATTGAGTTCATTTTCTATAACTGAGAACCCCAGCCAGAACTTCCGACGTGGGATATGCCCTTTACGAAGGGTCCTGGTATTGTTCAAGAAAATTTCAAGGAACGTACGCCATAACCTACAGGCTACAGAATTACGTCAGAAGTCACTATCACCAGAGAGCCTTTAATAATGTGTGACTAACTCATTTGGATATATATTATTATTGTACATTTTTTAATCAGTGATGTGGTGTCAGTTTTATTGTGGCAAATGTTTAATAACCAACCCTGAGAGAACTGCTCTGAATTAGTTGAACACCTTTTTATTTAGTAATTTAAAAATTTGTCAGAACCATGAAAATGCTCCCTTTTCCCCGGCGCTGGTGAATTGTGAACTAACTAAGCATGTTAGTGAGTAAAATGTTGTTTTGGGTTATGTTTCACCACTTAATATTACTTCAAATTGTATATTAGTACAGGCATTAATTAACCTAGCGAAGGGAAATAATCAAGTATTAAATTGTTCTGTGGCGTCTTTCATTAAAATGTTTAACTGCTCAAGCACCAAAATAGCAATAAAACTACGTTTTACAAAAGTAAGTAAAACAACACACACTCACTGATAAATCTGTTCACTTATTTTCATTAGTTGTGCTTAGCAAAACCAAGCTTAGTATCATGAAGGTTGTGTAATGCTCTATCCACTCTAGGTTGTTGGAAGTGCATGTAACAGTTTATTTTCCAGAATCATCCTGAGAAGCAGAATTCCTCCAAATATTTTAATCATCTACAGATCCTGGCCGAGAACAGTCTACACTTGAAACACATTTATTTGCTGTTGCAAGTAGCTTGCATGTTCAAGGTTGCCTCTTCCTTTCTGTGTATGTTTTCATCTCCATGAACAGAAGGCTTGTGTATAGTAATGTTTGTACAATCCAATGCTGGCGTTGCATAAATAAACTTGTACTTATCTAGCGATGCAGTTTTTGCATCCTCTTATTCTTGCCAAGTGTTTAGAAACTTAAACCATACATTTGCCGTTTCTGTTATCTTTCTCAATATATAACCTATAGTTTTTGATTCTGATGTCTGATGAATACGGAATACCTATATCTTCCCCAACGTCGGACTGGAAACCTGGGTCACCATCATAACTAAGAAATACTCTCAGTCTTTCTTCACTTTTTAGTGGTTTATCACTTGTCTCTTCATGCTCGTCAAGAAAATAGTTAGCTAACCATTATACACTTTCAGGTTTAACCTACACAGTATTTTTCAGCTTCTTTCTGTAGCACTTCTTCGCATATCATACATTTTCGACTCCCTATACCTCGCAAATTCATAAATTCAGCTAATAGTAACTACATCTGAGTTTGCTCAGTATCAGTCTCATGAAAATTGGAGTATAAAATCAGAAAATTAAGTTTAGGCTTTCTTTATTCATATCACTGTGAAGTTTAAGCTCAGTGGTTGAGCATTTCCCTCACTACTTGAGTATCTACTCAGTGTTGAGTATATTCTTCAAAACTTTATTAATATAAAATCTAGTTTAAACAAAAAAATTGCGAGAAAACGTATACGTTTACTTTTAATCATACCACTCTCTTCGGTACAGGTGATGCCGCGCCAGATGAACCGGTCAACATCGCCCTTGGCGCAGTGCCTCACTCACACAGACACAGTGCAGTAGGCGGGCGCCTTAATAATACATATTTCCCCTCCCGGACCTCCTCAATAACAGTTAGAAGTTATCTCATCACATGCAGAACATAACTAGGCCTGATCTTTTTTTAATCATAATTGAAGAGTCAGAGGTGTTATTTAAAGTGTATTTTACAGCAGCATTGCAGTTTACGATTCATGGCTCTCGTCGTTCGTGCAACGATGGCTGCTCTCGTCCATTTTGGTCGCCATTTGTCATACACCTTATCTTGCTGTTTAGCTATTTGAAGGTTTATTTTCTTGTTGTCTTTCTTGATAAAACGACTTTACTCCGTTCAGAAATTCATTTGCATTATTATTGCATTAATTATTTCCGTATCGCCTTTCTGGGTACGACTAGGCCTACATCCCTTCCCGGAACTGTCGACAACAACTGATACTGGTTTTTATCTTTCTGCTTCTATTATTATATTGTGGCGTTTTTCGGCAACTTGGCAACATTTGCTGACAGTGGCGTATGTCGACAAAATATGTTCCTTTTTTTATAGTTTAAAGGTTTCCATTAAAAGGCGTGGGATAATTACTATCTTAAATTCTGTTGTGATAGCTCAAATTTTGCGTTCCGGCATCCGTAGCGTGGTTGGTAGTATGCCGGCCTACGATGCGAGAGGTCCTGGGTTCGAATCCCAGCACGAGAATGGGTGTTTGTGTCGTTTACTTAGGTTTACATAAAGCCCAACGGCATAAAACCGGAGGACGTAAATAAACTCTATAAAATAAAAAAAGTGTAAATATGTTTTACTTATTCAGATATAATGCGCATAGCAGAAATTAAGGCCGTCACCAACGATATTATAATAATATTTTCAAATAAATCTAATTAATAAACAGGAATAGCCAAAGAAAAGTTCAGCATAATGAGTAATAGTTATGACATCTGCTGTACAGCTACGTTTGAGAGGCTAGCGAGAAGTTGAGGAAGTAAACAGGTACAGTTGATAACAAACACATCTTACCTTGCAACAACTTCACCACACGCCCCTGCCGCAAACACAATCCTCGAAGTGAATACAAATTGTGTTTGGCAGAAAAATTTGCGGGAATACGCACAACTCACCAAACATTTTTATTCGCCAAGTTGTTGGCACCGCGCGTTCTGACCCTTTTATTCAGTTTTGTCCTCCTCCCCCGCAATTTTTTTTTCGTGTACCATTAGCGTGGCGTGGGTTTGTTGCAAGGTAAGCTGTATTTCGCGACGTCTGTACAAATCCGAGAGAGGCCTATTAGAAGTGGCATCACACTCGTGCCTCCTCACTATCAATGGCCAACTCATGAATTTGTACAGACATCGCAAAGTACAGTTTACCTTGCAACACACCTACGCCATGCCACTGACAAAAACTCAGCAAAATTTCATCGCAATCGAGTTAATGATATATGAATGCATAAAAACGAACAAACAAGCAAAGAAAGAAACGTTTATATTTATATGGTAGGTCATCAATGTGTTACATAAATTTTCCAACCCTTGCGTAAAATGGGGCTTGACACTTGTGTATTTAAAGGTGAGAACGTACTGCCACGCACATTTTTTACTATATTTAGTTTTTCGCTTATTGATTTTATATTTTCCTTTATATTATTAGCCTTTTTTTCATATATATATATATATTTTTTAAGTTAGGGACATTTCATTGTAAAGTTTTAAGGAGGGAAAAGGATCCTTATGGTTAGGATAAATACTGTACTAAGGAGTAAAGTCAAGTCAAGTAGGCTTTACAATTCAAGAGACGGTGACATACAACTTTACACAAGGACACGTACTGAGAGAGGAATATGTCGTGGCCGTTGTGAAGGAACCAATTTAGCATTTACATGGATCGATTTCGGGACACCATGAAGAACAAAATTCATGATGGCCGAAGCCAGGATTAAAACTTGCACCCTCAACGAGAGTCCAGCGTGTTACCTTAGCTCGAGCTCACACGACGCCGCGCCGTATATTGACGAGGGTGGTTCTACACAGCGCCGCCGTCACATGGGCATAAGTCCTTGGTCATCGCCATATTTTTTATCCCTTTTGGAATGGCATGCTGTGCTGAGTAACGATGGCTTTACACTGGTGCGACGGGCGAGATCCGACACTAAAAATTCTCGTTATTGCAGAAACTAGTTTGGCTGCCGTATGACAAACTCTAATATACAATCTAAACATCTTGTACGACGGTAATTTATGTATATTTTATAAATTTTCTCTTTGTTTTTTATATATCATCAATTCCCACTGGCATTCTCAAGTGTGAAAGTAAAGTCACAATTACACGTTTGCTTCAGGAGGTTATGATTTTCTTATGACAAACAAAATTCTCTCGTAAAATTCATAAATGCCATTTACTACCGAATCACAAGTTTGACCAACATTTAGACACAAAATTAAATTCAGTTTTTCAGCTTCGTTGCATCTCCGACGCGGATAAAATAGACATACTTTTTGCTAGAAAGTTGCCATTTTTGTCGCGCTGACTTCACAGAACTCTCGACGCTGATTGGCCGACAAGATATTTTTATTCGCGTCACGTCCGTAGCACTTATTTCCGAGGGTGTTTAGTTCATGGTTTAGGCCCGTTACTTGTATTAGTTAATTGTATGTCTGCTACATTGGCGGATGAATTGGTCTAAGCAGTGTGCAGTGGAGTTGTGAATGTGTGGACGTACCAGGTGCTTCACCTTAACTAGAGTTTGGCTAGCAAAATAACCGTCGGGAATTAAAACAAAATGCAAAAATAAATGCATATAACAGTACTGGCGAATAAAAGACAAGGGTCACGTCACGTTAAGAAGACAATTAGGGCTATAACTTTGGGCATCACACTGCAAGAAGCCACGAGTATTTGCTGTGACCTTCCCGACCTAAATTTCCCGTAAAAATAGAGGCTGTCCCCGAAATTTGTACACACTTGGACAATGCCAACAAATCCTTTTTGTACAACACCTTGTCTCTTCCATTGTTTAACGCGTGTGTATATAAAATGAAAACCATATTAGTGATCAGTATTAGGCCCAGGGCAATTTTATGAGAATGTGCGGCCCGGGGCAACATAAATCGGAGCCCCCCCCCCCAACTTTTTTTCCTTTTTAGATGTAGTGATGATTTTCAATGTATGGCATATTTATCTTTGAACTGGCATGTAGTCGCTAACATAAACATTACAATTACAAGTACCATAATCAAATTCATTCAGTTCACACAGAAATATTACAAATATATATTTCGAGCAAAGCAAAAGTAATGTAAGTTAAAAATGCAGTTCTTAAAAAACTAAATTAATGCTTCGTATTACTATGGAACATGTAATAAAACGCCAGTTCATTTTAATTTTTAATGTTTTTTTTAATTTGAAAGAAAGGCTTCTTAAAATGTGAGGCCTGGAGAAAATGCCCCTCTTACCCCCCCCCCTTAAACACGGCCATAATTAGGTGCCTAAATATTTGGGGATTTAGGATTAGAGTTTACTGAGGCGGGGAAGTACGCTAAATCCTCTATCGTAAATGTGTCTAAAGTTGTTTACTTACGTTTTATTTTTCACGTTTCTGCTGAAATTAGAAACGTTTATATTTAAAACAGAAATAGCGATAACGAAAGGTCCGTCGTGTCATTTTGTACGTAAGAATTATGAATTTACCGTATGCGTTGGAGATATTGGACACGTTGGGTGACTTTGAAACACTTCACAGTTTTTATTTTACACGTGTGTCAAATGGGAGTAAATATTAATTAATATTTCATTATTATTTGGAATTTATCACTAGTAAGTGTTTTACTCAATGCTGTTATTTATGCGAAAAATATTATTTTGTGTATCCCAAATTTACCCGCCATCTACGGTATTTCTTTTAAAATAAATTTCGTATTTTGTAAATAAATGGCCTTTAAGCGAAACAATTTTAAACTATAATTCGTTTTGCTGGGAAAGATGACACAGCTAACTTTTAATTCTAAAATAAATAATGGCAGTATGTTCAACAGAGAAACGTAAAAATTAACAAAGCTAATTAGATTTACCAACGAGTCTCTAGTTCCCAACTTTGTCGCACGCAGCACTGTATTGTAACATTCGAATGTCTCCGCTGTAAACTCCCAAACCCTGAAAACGCAAAACGTTCTTTCGGACGTGGCTAATATCAGTCCACGATAATTTGAACCAGAGGCGTAAGATTCCATCGTATATAGTGTAAATTTTCTCTTGTATTGTGACATGCGTTTCATAGCGTAAACAATTGTGCGCTCTCAGAGAACTGTGAAAAGTTACTGAAGTTATGTGGAAGGCTGAAGTGCGTGTAGTTCCCAGTGGCGCAATCGGTTAGCGCACGGTACTTATAAGACAGTGTCCGAGCAATGCCGGGGTTGTGAGTTCGAGCCTCACCTGGGAAACTTACTTTTTCTGACTCTAGAATACATTTAATTTTGCGAGAGTATTGTTACTTCACGTCCAAAGTTTGTATAAAGCTCGATGTAAAAACCAAAAGGGTGGAAACTGAGTATTCTAACAACAAATATGTAGCACGTTAGAGCAATGATATGGGCAATACAGTTTTAACATTTTTTTTTCTTCTTACAAATATATTTCTTGGTCTACCACTTATTTTGCTCTCTCTTCATCTCGCTTCATTTTCCGCTATTTTTCTTTTTTGGTTTTCATAAATCTCTCTTTAGTCTTTAGCTTTTTGGTCGTGGTTTTTCTGTCTTCGGCGCTTTTCTTCTTTCGCTATACAACTCTTTTACGCACGCCCTATCTCTCGGTTTCGTATTCCCGCCAAACAAATAATTTCGAACTAATTTCACCACAACTCCAAAGGGTTTTAAAAACTTACTGGCTGGTCCTTAAACATTCCTGGAGTTTTTGTAATTGTTTTTATTTTCGTAATTTTAATAAAAATTAATTTTTTTTAAACTATAAAGAAAACCGTTAGTGATAATTTTTGCATACGTGCAGTGTCGAAAGTATGATCATGTAATATTTTTCGTCTAAGATAAAAAAGGGAGGGGCATATGCGTAGCGTGACTCAAAACCTGGGGAGGAAGGGCACATTATCTAAAAAAAAGTAAAAAACTTGGAAATGTAACTGCGATTCTGTATTATATATATATATATATATATATATATATATATATATATATATATATATACATTGTAACATAGCGTTTGCTACGTTACATTTAAGGAAAATTTGTTTGTTCATTTAATTTGTCTAATTGTTGGTAACCATAACTCATGTATATTTCAATAAGTTTAACGTAATGCTAGGAAGCAGGGATTTGAGATAGTTTGTCTTTGGTAATGTTGTAATGTTTATTTATTTTATTGTACTGGTATCCATGCATTTTATTT
>PNEQ01118124.1:0-12235 GCA_003012365.1 Medauroidea extradentata
TGCTTTAATTGTCAAAGTTAATTAACGTGTCTGTGACACAGTAGTAATTGTGTGCATAACTAATTGTGTTGTGAGAGTTATAGTTGATTACTGTTTTGTGTATTTCGTAGCTTTGTGAGCTATTAAATCCAGTACTTAATTTAATTCTTTTATTTCTAATTATAAGACCTCTATCCCAAAAGAACTCATGGGAATTGCCTACAAATAAAGTTTGTGTTCTCCAAACTTGTAACAATATGTTGAGCAGTAGCCCGTTATAAACAGTTTCCGTGTGAATTTCCTAATATTATTAAGTTTATTTATTTATTTATTTTTTTTTTTTGCGGGATGTAAGAACAAATGATATGAATTTGTTTATTTTGAAATGCCAACAAAGGAAAATCAGCTGAACTTTTTTTTGTGTGTGTGAAGAAAATGTACATCATTGTAACGTCTGCAAAACTAACACTATTTCATGCAAATATAAAATTACGCTTATTTCACACTTCAAGTTGTCCCGCTGTTCTTGGCCTCGGTCGCGCAAAGTAAGTGCACCAGGCGACCACATTAACTATGATAACTGGGAAGTGTGCGATGCTTAATGTGTGGTGTGGTGTGTACAGGGCACTGTGGGTGTTCGTTATTGGTGTGGTACTACTGCTGCTGTTGTGTGGATACTGTGGCATGCTCGCCTACGCCACGTACTACGACTGTGACCCTCTCACTACTAAGGTAACTAGCTACGTCTGTAGTCATTCAGATAGGGGGACTCGAAAAAACCTTCTTTCTCAATATTTGGCTGCCCCTCGCACCATTATATACCTAAGAATAAGGTGCCCTTGATTTTCGCGAAAAGAAATTTCACCAGCTAATTGCAATGCCTTACGTGCACATCTACATTCGTGGTAAGCGACGTGCTTTATATTAACTCTCAGTAGCTTGAGGTTCTATACTCGCAAACCGTAGACGTGTTGTGTCTAAGGAATCTTATTGTGGTTTACGCTGTCAAATATGCGATGCGTCTGCACAAACAGATGCTGCCAACAGCCATGAAGCCGAACTGCTGATGTTGACGTCAGACACCGAAACAAGCTGTTGCAAATGTATTTTTCTCGGAAAACCAGAGTCCCTACTAAGAAGGCATAAGTGGAACTGGAGCTACCACGTGTGTGATGAACTTGAGATGCACGAGTCAGTAATATGGTGGGAAATGATTAGTCAATCATCAGCGACAGACGAACACATCATAATGCAGTTCGACCAGTAAGGAATACTCCGTAGCAAACAGTAGCCAATAAAACACTAAAGTCCTTGTATAGAGGCTTCGTGTAGCCAGTAACAGACCGAGCATGCTTACATCAGAGACACTGCCAAGGGACTTCATCTCTGTACTACTACCTGTTCTGTGGTCTTACTACGTTTTGTGGATCTAGTATTGAGCTCTTTGTTCCCTTCTGTATGAACAAAGAAAGAAAACGGGTATAATCTGAACTAAGAAGGGGCATGGATAATTATGAGCGATATTACTTTTTTCTCACTGCTAGCTTTGAGATACCATTTAAATCGCACTTTTTGCCAATTCTACGTAAACCTGTAATACGCTGCTCAAAATTCATACTGCTCCTACTTTTTCCCAACTATATTCACATACACACGTATAATTTCCTATTTCCTGAGGTAATTCATTAGATACAGAGAATGCGACCTAGGTGCCAGGAGGTTAAGAGCTTGGGTCCGAGTTTCTACATATGTGCTTATTGTATACCGGCCAAAATATTGATTTTAAAGGTATAGTTTATTGACGAAAAATGTGTCTATAGTCATGTGAAGTAGTCGTACGTAAATAACATTGTAGTTCACTAACTTCAAATGTTCCGTTTTACAGTAGTTTAGATGTTAGGTTATGTTAGATTGGGTTAGCCCAGGTCAAATATTTCGTTTTTTTTTGTTAGGTTAGGTATGGATACCTTAGGTTAGGTTAGCTAAGGTTAGGTAACCTAACCTAACGAAAAAGTGAAAACCCAATTATAAAATAGGTAAACCTAACCACACCTAACCTAACATAGCCTAACCTAACGAAAAACGGAAAATTTCTAAATTAGTAAACTATTCATTTCTTCACGTACGACTAGTTTCAACTACATAATCTGATGTTGTCGAGTTGAAATACAGCATGACGGTAGCTGAAAAGTTGATTAACTAAATTTCCTTTCATTGTAAGTTACATCACATAGTAAAACCAACTTGCAACAAAGTTACAGTGCAATTTTACGTTATATGTTCTCGTATGGGTTAAAAATATTTCTCTCGACAGTCGAGAAACTCGGTTCCATGCCCCTTAAATATGAGAGGGAACACTCACGTCTGAATGAATGTTTCACACTTCTCTAGAATTACATCACAGGTATACCGTGAGTTAAACTGCCATAACTTTCATAATAAGTCTTTTTAGCCTACATATTTATAATTTATCTTCCCTGCCTGGGGTGTCAGTGCCTCTGACTTCTCATCATCTAACAGTTCAATCAAATTGGTGAACGTTCGCTATTATCAAAGAGAGCACAACATTAAAAAGGAAATGTTTGTCATATCTCAGCACCACTCATCTGATTCCCAGAAAATTCTGTATGAAAGGAATTCGATTGCAGGTCAAACCGAAAATGATCCAGAATTGTGACAGAGTTGATAGTGTAGGTTAATGTGGAATATCGTACTAATCCACCTATTTCAATGGATTATTTGTATGCAGAACATATAAGCTACAAACATTAAATTTTACTGTTTCGTTTAATAATTTGTAGGTTGTGATCCGTGAGAAAGTTAAATGTTATTTTTTAGATAACTTTTCGGATACTTCAGCACCGATTTCCCTTTTCCGTAATTTTGTGTTGTATAATAGCTGTCAATATATGACATTTAAATGTCGAATACACACATTTCCTAAAACGGTAGGCATATCAGCTAAACTGACTATATTTACGATGCATTTTCACAAATTACAATGACACATAGTATTCAGAAGTTATTAATACTTGCATTAAATACACATAAACTTATTAGGCAGCCATTTCGTATGAGATAATCATATGAGGTTATGCATATTTTGCTACATATAAGAAATTAAAGACCTATTCTAGCAAAAAAATGGCAATCATTGCGGAGGAAACACACATATATATTTATTCATTTACTTATTTATTTAGTTATGTACCATTCGTACGAAAGTATTTAACCTAATTATGCGTGATGACAAAACGATTATAGGCATAAAATGATCTGCTCTGACAACTGTTACCCACGACCCAATATTAAAATACAGTTAGTAAACCGAGGTGCTAATGCATGGTTTAAAGTATGTTCTTAATAAGCACCTGTTCTTCAAGGAATGATATGGGAACTGTTGCAGCTGGCTAAAGCACAGGACCAGATCCTGCCACTGCTGACTATGAAGGTCCTGGGAGAATATCCAGGACTGCCAGGACTCTTCGTGGCTGGAGTCTTCAGTGCTGCGCTCAGGTACTGAGGATCATCTGCTTGTCCAACGCTTCTCATATCCTTGATCCTTATATTATTGTTTATTATTGTACCTCCTATTAACAGAATAATTGCACTTCTGTCAGTAATCAGAGCACCGGATTTTTAAACCATTCAATATATTTATCTAGAATGCATTTTAACCTCAACTGTTGCAGTATTTGTGCCTACCTTTTTTTTTTTATTTGCAACCACTGCATCTTGTGTTGGTTGCTTGATGTTGTTAGCATTTACTACTCATAGCCTAGACGAGCAGATGTATAAATCATACTAAATATTTAAGAGATTACATTGGATACTATTTTATCGCTGTGTTTGCATTCCGCCACTTGGAGCTATGTGTTAAGGATTAGAAGATTGTACAAGTGTTTACAGAAATAACAATAGTAACCTGTGTTCTACGTTTTAATGAAATGGACGCGGGATATAAATAAAACCTAAATACACAATTCATACATTATTTGTTTTGAAAGTCAATTCATTTATAAGTCGTCAGTATAGCTAATAAGCCTACTATTCTCAATATTGATGCAAATGAACACTAAAAATTACAATTGTTTTACTTCCATGAAATTAAATGAAAAAAAAAATATTAATTTAGTCTCGTGCCATTTGCTAGAATGGTGGACCTACAACAATAATTATGTTAAATTGTTATTGGATAGTAGGGCGTAAAAATATAAAATTGGCTTTCTATCAGCCCAGTAGTGCTTGGCACATACGTATTAAATAGGATGTATTAATGTCGTAAAATCTCCGAATTCAGGGTGATAAATATTACTTAACACAACATTGCCATACTTAGTACTAATTGTATACCGAGTCTGAAGAAACTTTGGAAAATGGTTGTCATATAATTCATGTGTTAAAAAAGTTGAATAGTTTTCAAAAATTGAATATGGTACGAACAAAATACGTGAAACTTAAGTCTTAAATCTATGGGCGTGCTATACACTGTAAACTTTTTTGTACTTTTACAAGGAAAATCTTTGGAAACCCAGTTTACGAAGAAATTACTTGTAAAACTACAAAGGTTTCAATTGTAAAAGTAATAAAAAGTATATGTTTGTAAAATTACAAGCAATAGGCTTGTAGTCATTAAAATTTTTAATTTAAATACTAGTTTTATTTTAATAATGACAATAAACTTCTTTGTCGACGGCGGACTGCGACACAATTATTATAAATGTCCTTGCCGATCAATAGTATTGATTGTAACAGTTCTACCTCGGTCCAGCTCAGCGGGTATGTTAAAACAATACAGTCAATATTGAGATGACAAGTTACTTGATACGGCGGCAAATGGCCCTCGCTCACCGTGAGACAGAAAAGACCAGGTGACTGATCAGCGTTCAGCCTAGTCGCACAACTCCGCGCCGCAATTGAATTATGCAAACAATGGCCGATTACAAAGCTTTGTCGCGTCTCTGTCCTTAAGAGGAGTCCTCGACTGGCGCATGGACGGCGTTGCAGCGTGTCACGCGCATACATTTTCACACGAAACCGCTTAACTTATTCATATTATGTTTACCTACGAAAAGAACACACACTTGAAACTATGCTTCTATTTTTTTCAAAAATGCAGCACGCTTGTTAGAAACATGACATTCGGGCCTCTCAAAATGGCCAAAACGGGTTTTCAGACTGTTGTAACTCCGAAAATATTACCTGAATTCGTAAAGCGCAAAACGAGAAGCATGCGTTGGTCTTTACTTCGAACTATTCAAAAATAAAATATTGGGGCCACCGCTTAAAGTCCCGTAGTAAAAAGACTACAACGGAAACCATGCACGCCAGTTTGGCGCGCTGCGAATAGAGGCGATATGCTTCTCGTCAAGCGTGGGACACAAGCACTTATCGCTACGCTGTTACCACGCGTCAAAGGTGGAAATTTGACACCGCGAAGGACTCCTCTTAAGGGCGCGATTCCCGTCTCCTTGGTCTAGCAAAGCACGAAAAATCTAATCCGGCCAATCGGCTTGTTAATGCTTGCAAATATCGTCCTGTTAATCCTCGCAAATCGTACCCCGGGACAGACACTCTTGTCGGCGACACTTCCGCACGACGCGGCCCCAGCCACGAGGACACGTCTGTCTGCCTCGAGCACTGAGATGCTTCTCCTCTCGTCGAACAACGCATCTCCACGCCAAGCCGGCTACACTGACCCCTAGTTCCCTTCGACCAATCAGAAGCCCTGTTACATTTAAACTCGTTTAGCCAACGGCTGAAAACTCAGGCCTTTGCGAGCGTATCAAGTATTAGATTTATTAATCAAAATCACAAATTTACATGTTTGTTTATACCCTTCAATTCTAGCACATAAATCTCCTTACTTTTAACTAAATTTTTATTTAATATACATTTTAAATTATACTGCCTGGCGGCAAACCGTTGCAGGCGTCTTATTCCTGTCTCTTTCTAACACTCTCTCGCCCAGTGGCTCGGCGGGAATTCTGCACGATATTTCAGAGCTTGGTTCGTTGAGGCGATGCGGCATTTCATAAGCGTTTCAAGGTCGCCCTTATGTCTATGTCATTTCTGAGCCTCTACCGCACCGGTAGGCGGCGTCTTTAAGGAAAATTAAAGGAAACAGAATAGTAAACAAAAGGTAAGATGCTTTGCTGAGTGTAAAAACACTTTACCAAACCACTAGTAAAGAAAAACTTTCATAACAAACTAAAAGGTCGTGCCATTTGGCAAACAAATCTGATGAATTTTTATTGTTCTAAAGATAGAAAAGTGAACGCCGTTTTGAAAATATGAACGCGCGATGATCGAAATTACGCAACTTAATAAAGTAGTATACGTGTACCAATGTTGATGGAATTATGAACATTTTTTCCACAGATATGACGGACTATGCAAAAAATATATAAATGGTTGAATTTATGAAGATAAAATTACAGTTTGAACGAAAAATTACAAAAATCAAGTCTGCTTACTATCTAGACTTGGATGGAATTCTAAAATACATTAATTAGATATATTTTGGGACAGAAAATAATTTTTCAATAGACGCCATTTTGAAAATATAAACACAGCATCAACGGAATACACAAAGTCAAGTTAGGTTACAAAGTACTAGACCTTGTATGCGTACCAAGTTTGATAAAATTAGCCACTGATCAAAAGTTTATAGGTACACAGACGCACGCACAGAGACATACAGGAAGGTAATTCCACAAGTCGTCTGCTTTTTCTTTAGAAAGTAGGCAATCATAGCAAATACTCTTCGTCACGCTTGTGAGTAGCGATAGCGATGAAATTGTGAGGAACAATTTTTGATGCCGAATTTTTGTATCTCTTATCCCAAAGCAAGATATTAGGTCTTTGCTACAGGAATTCGTTGCCTTTAATATTTAGAATAACCGTATTCTAGTCTATGGTTTTTCTGTTTGACTTTAAAAAACACAGTTAAATAAATACAAATACTCATTTCTTTAAAATATTGAAATTCGTTGTCAGTTTAAACCGGTTATTTGAACTACCGATATTTCATCGGGGCAAAATCACGGTGCATAATAATTCGTTTGGAAGAACCAGCCAGCAATGTGCTTTTTAGCACCTTTTACACGACGCAAGATACATGCAGAACTCTTTTGAGATAGCGACCTCAAACTAAATACCACGCCACAATTTCTCATGCGATGTGGAGCAGTGGCAAAACACTCGTTTCTCACTCGGGAAGCTTCGGGTTCGATCCCCGGTTCCGGCCATCCTGATCTCGGTCTTCCGGCGTTTTCCGAAATCACTCCAGCTGAATACTCGGATGGCTGAAAAGTACGTAACAGTTTTTCATATAAAATTAGTACTGGTAAGATTAACAAGAAAAACTTTTGGTGCACGTAATAGATAACAGTAAGGATTGTAGAGGGAAGCTGTAGTCGAGAAAAATCACAGAAGAGTTCATATAATTTGAGGTGCAATAGGTATAATTGTTAGTAACTTAGTTGAACTATTCATTCATCAATAATTACTAGGCACCTGAAACATTTCTGTTTTCTCCTGAACACAAGCTATGAATCAAACAACTGTAAGTTCTCGTGACTTTCGCAACCAGCCTTCTGACTTATTAGACACCAGCTGAGAGACAGCTAGCCAGTAATAAAGAAGCTGCTAAATGTAAGTGGTACTACTGTGCCAGCGAGGAGCCAATGAACATATGCCGTCTACTTGAAAACACAGATATTATTGCAGGTTTGTCTACAGGTTAGTTAACCCGCGAATTTTTCCGTTCTCTATGAATTACCACCTATTTCATGCGCTCCATGTTTCCCGATTTGATTCCTACAAGTATTTTTATAGGAAAAATTGTTTCGTACTTTTTAGTTCGTATTAAAAACGTGGTATGTTAACTTCTTAAAATTTAATATTGTTTGTTTGAGGTTAATTTCAAAAGTGCTGATGAGAGGGTGTTGTGTGTCGCAGCTCTCTATCGACAGGTCTGAACTCTATGGCGGCAGTGGTTCTGGAGGATCTAGTGAAGTCGTGTTGTGGTCGCCAGCCCTCGGAGCGCCAGACAGACCTGCTCATCAAGACTGTTGTCGTGGTGCTGGGCGTTATCTGTGTCGGCCTTGTCTTTGTCGTCGAGAGGCTGGGTCCAGTGTTACAGGTATGTCCAATCATATCCTTCTTCAATCCTCATACGCTCGCCACAACTCACGCCATGCTTGGCCTTACACTCCGTACACAATTACGACACACAACAGATACACAGACCGTGCAAAATAGCTATAGTTACAGACCTGCACATTTCGCATTATTATTTGGTGACAGGCCACTGGCCTATACTCAATCAATGACACGTCGAGTCGTTATTGGCCCCGGTCCTTATTATATTTGTGTACCCACGTTACAGGATAGCAGCATTTTACAATTGGCCTTATATCATCGGTTGTGAAAAACCTTCCAATGAGCCAGACAAACTGTGGGCCAATATCAAATGTTTTATGAGAACACAGACACAGGGCGCAAGAAATCCTAGGTATTTACGTGATAAGTTATATCAGGCGTATGTTGTTCACGATAAAGTGAGCACTAAAAATTTTACCGTTGAAAAAAATTACCAGCCGTTGCTGCATTGAATTCAACGTTATGCTTAATTGCCTTACTGCTCGTATGTTGGCAGCAGATGGCCGAATATAGCTCTGTGCATTTTTCCTATTTTTATGCAACAATACTGAAATGAAATCAACTTAAATAGGTATACTTGCATATTTTATGACTAATTGTTTTTTTTACTAAACTTTGTTCTAACTAACTGCACAATTGATCTTACATGCGCAAACATCAAGTGACGTGTCCCGAGAGGTTTTAGACATTTACCGCCATTGGCCGTTACGCGTGGAAAGATAAGAATTGCCTGAAAATAGCAAATTAGCCGGGGTTTTTTCAGTGCTCACTTTATCCCGAATCGTCTATAGCTAGGGCCCGGAAAACTTCGCGGATTCAATGCCCTGCATGTTAAACTCCATTCTCCTATGCATACGCAAGCCCCGATCATTTGTCCGTTAGCTGCTTCTCAGGGGAACAGCAGACAATGAACGAATAAACGGGACTTGAATGTGCATAGGATAATGGATTCTAGCATGCAGGTCATTGAATCCGCGAATTTTTCCGGGCCTTATCTATAGCGCTCTGTCACCGCTTTCGAAAAAGTCATTGTTCTGTACAGAGCTGAAGAAAATATTACTACAGAAAAAGAAATGAGGAATAAATCAGGATCAGTTATTTTCGAGTGTTTTATTCAGCATGAAAAATGAAAAAGACTTATTTACTCGCAATTTCCAGGGAATTAAAAAAAAAAAACAGCACGAAAGCTCCTATAGTAATGTGGGTAGTACCGAAATCAACAAAAAGTCGGTCGTGGCATGTATTTAGGTTTGATAAGTACTGAATCCCGATTAGTATAATTTAACACGTAAATACGATTACTTCCTTGTTGCCAGTGTTCCGAGGTAAGCTGAGCTCATTATCAGTGTGATATAAAGACCTACATGAAAACGAATAGGAAGCAATTACTTATAAAATAATCCTATCTCCTACGCCATTTTATCCCCGCAATCTCTCTCTCTCTCTCTCTCTCTCTCTCTCTCTCTCTCTCTCTCTCCCCCTCCCCACAGACACATACACATGCCATGAAAATATACGCCAAGTTATTTAGCCCTAGCCTGCGAGTCAATAAAAAAAATTCAACTTTTAAACCGATCAACTTCCTTAAAAAATTGTGACTGTAAAATAGTGTTCCTATTATCTCACATTTTTTTTTATATGCCTTCGAACAGCAGAAGTGCTTGGTAGAAGTACACTGGAGGACAGGGTTATGAGTTATTCAGGCTCTGAACTGAGTAACTATCACAACGTTCGCCTGGAATGATTCGGAAAACCTTGGAAAACCGAAATCTGAAATGGTCGGAACCGGGAATCAAACCCGAGTCCCTCGAATGCTGAGCTGTTGCTTCATCTCTGCTCCACCTCGCTCGGACGGTTTTAAACTACTGGAAGGTTTTGTGAGCCTGTTTCATAATTTCATGTTTCTAGACATACTCGCGAATCGAGGAAGTTATGTAATCAAAGTGTGTGTGAGATTTTTAAATATTTGTTGCAATGGGAGTTTACAATTAGAATTTATTGGTTTGTGGATCTACGCTATTGCTAATGTTTTTGCTGATCAAACCTGTGTTATATGACAAATAACGAAAAACGAAAAAGAAAAAAAATTATATATAAAACGCACACAAAAATAGAAAAAAGCAATCCTAGAGGATTTCTGCCAGTTCCCCCCCCCCCCCCAAATAATTGTAACTACAATCCTCGAAACGTTGCATTTTTTCGTTGGTTTTACTTGTGTTGTGTTGTCTATTGTCTTGTCTTGTATTGTGTTTGTTGTTCACTGTTCACTGTTTTTTGTCTGTATCCATCTTTTTTCATATTGGGAACCTGGTTGTGTCTGTCTTCTGTGTCTGGGTGTTGTTGTCACGATATTCGACTGAATTCTATCTCCAGAATTCTTTGTTGTCTATAGTAACAATTTTAAAAACTAACAGAAATCCTCTGGGATTGCTTTTTTTCTATTTTTGTGTGAGTTATATATATATATATCCTTGTTTGTTTTTCGTTATTTGTCATATAACACAGGTTTGATCAGCAAAAACATGAGCAATGGCGTACGTCCACAAACCAATAAATTCTAGTAAAAGTGTGCATTGCTAAATCACGGTACGTATTTTTTCCGCAAGGTGTCGAAGAGCTTATCAGGAATCACCAACGGAGCTTCTCTGGGAATCTTCAGTATGGGTCTGTTTCTTCCCTGGGTGAATTCCAAGGTAAGGTTATGTTGCATGCTAACTGCTCATTATATTGTTGATGTTTCTTGATTCACTTTTAACATTTCTCTTTTAAGTTTATCTTACACAGCTTCATAATAATATGTAGAATATTAGTAGCAGTTATGTCTCTGGTAGTAGATTTTTATTGTAATTATAACAGTGCCTCTCTATAATAAACGCAAACTGAAACAGTAAAAACTAAATAATTACATCTGTACGTTTAATTTACGTGTGGTTGTGTCTTAGAGAATCTTATGATGTTAAGTACTTTATAACATTGCAGTTAATACTTTCAGCCCCAGTGTAAACATCTATGCTTTTGTAAAAAAAAATATTCCAAATTCCGGTAATTTTAAGAACTAGTTTCTCCATTCATCTTTGATGAGAGTTTAAAGGTTTTATGCTTACAGAAGAAAAAAAATATCGCTAGCGACTTAGAACAGCTAACCAAATCCAGCAAAACACACAATGTATTCAATATTTTAAGGCTCATATACAAATTATTTTCCCTAAAAACCACAAATTAAAAATAAATATTTACCTTTAAGTATGAATAAATAACATTTATTTTATTATTTGAGATCACGTTGTTTATCGCGCCTTGCGACTCTCGGTGCGGTAATAAAGACGAAGAAAACATCCATATTACACTACAAACAGTCATAGGCCGGGACATTACCACTAACTTAACGATCACAAATTAATTAACACTAGGATGACGATTCCTTAAAAAAAAAAGTATCGTTATTTACATAATTTGACTTAATAGTTGGGGAGACACAATTTTAATGAACGAAAAATAATTAATGGCAACCGTACGATCGTTTGGATGGATAATAAACTATCAAGTACGTAGAAACGAATAATGAAAAGCAACACTTGTCAGCAATTTAGTTAAACATGGCTTAGTTGCTCTCCTGTTTACTAAACGTACGCTTTTTTTAAGGCAGTAGACGCTTGACAGTAAAAATTAACACTACACCACGGCAGGTGTGCAACACAGCAAACAGAAATTACCTTGGTACTTTACATATAGTAAGTACATTTCATCGTACTTTAAAAGCAATAAAATGATAAGTACCGGTATAGCAACATTTAAGTTAACAATCATGTAGAGAACTCCTCTTTACTTATCACGCACGTCATTTGCTTCATTGCCTGCTGCAGCCGATGCTGCGTGCGGGGATGTTAATCAAAATGGCGTCGGCATGTGTGTTACGCTGTATTCACGTCGGCCTATTTATTTGCAGTTTCGTTTGTCAAGAAATATGTCAAAATAGTGTACTCACAACTTTTTCATGTTTGAAATGAACTAAAATTATATATTTTTAAAACGCCCGAGTAAAAAAAAAAAAAAAGAAAGAAACGAGTGCATGAAACGACTGCAAGTCACA
>PNEQ01118124.1:22080-39921 GCA_003012365.1 Medauroidea extradentata
TTTTTTTTTTTTTTTTTTTTTTTTTTTTTTTTTTTTTTTTTTTTTTTTTTTTTTTTTTTTTTTTTTTTTTTTTTTTTTTTTTTTTTTTTTTTTTTTTTCGTTTTAAATATTGGCAAGAATGTAATAAGGTAATTTAGACAGCTTGTATTATTTTGCAGAGAATTTTACAAACTATTTAGACGCTAATATAATGACTAGACAATAATTGCTTCTTTTTATGATAGTGTATTTGTATCTAGGCGGCATAACCACCAAGAATTATTTAGGCCTACATCTTTAACCTGGAAAAATTATGACATTTATTCCAATTGCAGTGTGCATGTACCAGGAACTTTCAAACTACTTAACTACTTACTATGGCGTGAAGGTTAAAATAAAATGTAGGAACAAGGAAACAATTTGGTAATTATGTGCCTACGTCATTTATAGATAACCAGTCTCGACATATCCTAAAATAAATTCCAAATTAACAACATCCCTGAACTTTTGCGAAATATAACTTATGCTAGGCCTACCTAGTTGTATTTTATTAGTCTGATTTCACATGATTAAATTGTTGGGACTTATTGTAAACTTCTCTGCTTTATTCTGCAACATTTACATTTTTCTCTGCTAGGTAAAATTCGTATGTAAACAAAAGGAAAGGTACTTAATAGCATAAATATCAGAATTGTATTTTGCATATAACCTGCAATATAACATACAATTACCATAAACACGTTTCGGTATGACTTTCATTGGAAGTTATATAAACTATTTTGGAATTACAATTTCTTCATCAAAAGTTTATAAATGTCGTTCATGTTGCGGGCTGTTAGAGAAACTGTTAATATCAAATCTCTCGAATATCATACTCGACGACTGTTTGCCGACAGTTTTCATTGCCTTGCTTACAGCTTACGTGAACTATCGTAACTTTAGTTCGCTATGGGAGAGGCATAAATATTAAATAGTTTTACAGTTAAATGGGATCACGATGACTTCACGTTCACGCATCACTTACCACTTTATCATGTTCACGTGTATTAACTTCTATGACGTTGAGTAACAATACCCAGAATGTCCATTTACACGTCAAGCACGACAGTTGTACAGGCAGCCTACCTCCCAGGCAATCACAGTTTTCTAGCTAAGGCCGGATTTACGATGACTTCACGTTCACGCATCACATACCACTTTATCATGTTCACGTGTACGTAACACGTGATCAATTTAGATGCCATATTACGATCCTTCACGTAAGCTGTAAGCAAGTCAAAGAAAACTGTCGGTAGATAGTCGTCGAGTATGATGTTCGAGAGACTTGACATTAATAGTTTCTCTAAGAGACCGCAATATGTACGACATTTATAAACTTTTGATGAAGAAATATAATGTTTCAGGTCCCTAATTATAATAAAGAAGCACCTTAGTGCTGGTCCTCGTTATGTCAGCGAGCCGATGTAGGTCTACCAAAACGCTGTGGGCCGTTTTCTCTCCTCGCGCATAAAGGTGACACGGTTGTTGAGCCACAAGCCAGTCCATCTCTTTTCGCCTAATTGTTTCCGTACATCAGGCAGTTCATCTAACGCATGCTGTATATGGCTCTTGAAAGGAACTCTTACAAACACCAATTGACAGGGTCCGGACAAGTACGTGTCGAGCAACATTTTCAAAGAAAATAAACTGGTTCCACAATTTAATGAAGAAATCCTATCTCCACTGTATTTCACACTTCCGTTATATACATACGTGCATACACACACACACACACACACACACACACACACACACATATATATATATATATATATATATATATATATATATATATATATATACACAAAGAAAGTTGTGTTAGTTACACTATTTATAACTCAAGAACGGCTGAACTGATTTGGCTGAAAATTGGTGGGGAGGTAGCTTAGAACCAGGAGAATGACATAGAATACTTTTTTTATCCCGTTCGACCGCCTTCCCGTGTGACGTCAAAGAGAATACAAGTCACTATAAAATGTGGTATAACAAAAACGCATATGACATGGAATAACAAAACGCAAATGACAGCTAAACATAATTTTGTCTATTGTTAAGTAATAATCAGTAATTTGTATTCTCTTTAAAACAAATAAAGAGTGCAACGTATGCACCAAATTACATGAAAGAGTCATTAAAATACTTAATCCAAAATCTGCTTAACTTATTGCCTTTAAGGCGGAACAGAGTTCGCATGGCCAAATTGTGTATATATATATATATATATATATATATATATATATATATATATATATATATATATATATATATATATATATATATATATACGACTTCAAAGTAATCCCAACATGCCATCTCCTGTATACTCCCACCACCTCCATGTCATACACACACACACACATATACTAAGATCCGCAAGGTCATTATGTGTGGTTTCAGACAACTTCACACAAGGACTGGTAGGTACTAGAAATTAACAGAGAGACCAGTCATGATCTTCGATAAAAGTAACCGTCCCGGCATTCCTTTGAAGCGATTTCGGAAAACAGTAATAAACCGAAATCATAATGACCGGAGCGGGAATCGAAACACGATCCCCTCAAGGTCGAATCCTACGTGTTACCGAGGCATCATCTCACGCGGTCAATACGACTGTGGATGGCTGGGATGATACTGTGGAAAATTTACGGGAATTTCACGTATTCAACTGAAGAGAAATTATATTTATAACTTCTGAAATTGTGAGGTACTTTTAGAATAGGATCACTTATTACTGGCGTCAAGTGAGTGAGTGAGAGGTTTTTGGTCAGCGCTTAACATCGAGGTCTTCAGTGCTGGTGACGGGTGACATGATGTGAGTATGAAGCATCGCCGGAATGAAAGGGCGGGGGAAACGGGAGATCCCCGAGAAAACCCGCCGACCAACGGCATCGTCCGGTACGATTCCCACATGAGAAAATCCGGGGACCTACCCCGCCGGGGAGCGAACCCGGATTGCCTTGGTGGGAGGCGAGAGGTCTGACCCCTCTACCACCATGGCCCCTACTACTGACATCAAGCTTGAGGAATCTGTACCGACAGCTAACCATGCACGATGATCACTCACACACTCCCACGCTACCTTGTCAAATATACAACTGGCTACTCGCCTCAGCCGGGGAGCGAACCCGGATCGCCATGGTGGGGGGGGGGGGGCGAGTGATCTAGCCACTAGGCCAGACGTGGACGCGAACCTCTACCACCTGCTAGCGTTAATTTAGACTCCACGATATAAATATGACGGTTTTTATACATATTTATTTATCATTTTGTTATACACAATAACACTCACGCCGGGTAAGCACAGATTAACGACTCTTGTGTGTGTGTTGGTGTGTGTGTTGGTGTGTGTGTGTTGATGTGTGTGTGTTGGTGTGTGTGTGTGTTGGTGTGTGTGTGTGTTGGTGTGTGTGTGTTGGTGTGTGTGTGTGTCTGTCTATAACGTATGCTTTCCTAAACCTCGTACGATTACGATTAATCTTTGGTGAGTTGTCGTGATTGCGTCCGCGTAGGTTTCTTCCATCAAAATAATATATTTATTTATATGAACGCTCAGGAATGATTTGCAAGAGGGGGAGGGGAGGTGAGCAGAACACGGCAGATGAATAGAGGTAAGTAAAGGTGATTGGATTTAGGCCTACGCCTCGTCGAGAGCGAGGTCATTATAGACAGTGACACACAACTTGGTACAATGACAGCAGCTGGGAGAGGAGTCGGCTGTGGCCTTTGTTAAGGAACCATCCCAGCATTCACCTGGAGCGACTTCGGGAAAATCACTGGAAACAGAAATCAGGTTGTCTGGAGTCGGGTATCGAACCCGCGTTCTCGGAAATGCGAATCCAACGTGTTACCGCTGCGCCACCTCGCTGGGGGATAGAACGGGGTGCCATTCCAAAAAAAAAAAAAAATTTAAAAAAAGTCTTCTTCAAAATGTATATAAACTGTAATTGATGAAAATTAACCTTATTTTGCACTAATTATTAGTTTTAAAAATATTTTGTCTTAAAATTTTGTTACAAAAAAAGTTTATACCTACGGTAATTTATTACTTTTAATATTATGACTAATGTTAGTATTTATACATATTAGAAATTTGAAGCTATGAAAATATTTTATCAGAAAGCTATATCAAAATGTTTTTTTAGATTTTTTTCTTGTTAAAAACTGTATTCTTAAAAAAATATTGAAAATAAAAATACAAATTTTACAATTTACTTAAGATAATACGGAGTTCTTAAACTGAAGTTGCGCACAACACAAAGAGGCATTGTTGAAAACCAGGCGAACGAATTTAGGGTTATCACGGGCATGTTTGAATCCCAACATATTTCGTCGCGTAATAATGCTTTGCGATCAAGTGGCCTGATTAAACTGGTGTTTGTAACACGCTGCACGCCAGTACAAGTGGGGCCGCGGTGGCCGAGGGGTCAGACCATTCGCCTCCCACCAAGGCGATCCGGGTTTGATTCCCGGCGGGATCGGTCACATGATTTTCGCATGTGGGAATCGTACAGAACGATGCCGTTGGTCAGCGGGTTTTCTCGGGATCTCCCGTTTCCCCTGCCCTTTCATTCCGGTGCTGCTCCATACTCACCTCATGTCACTCCTCACCAGCGCTGAAGACCTCGATGTTGAGTGCTGACCAAAATTTCCGTCTCTGTCTCATCCAGTACACGTGATTGGTAGGCTGATGTCTTAGCCCATGAACACCTATACACGTCATACTCTTATATACATTGCCCGTGAAGATTAGGCCGGCAAACGTAACAACGACATTTACAGCCCAGCGATGCCATGTGGTGCCAATGTTGTGATGGTTTCGAGGTACACTAATGTTTGCTCGTTACTGTACCTCGCAGTGAGGAGGGGAATGTTTTGTTCTGTACTGTACAGCGTTGGTGCACGCTGTAGAAACCAGTACTGTGGAGACAAGTCAGACCGTACGTTATGCGGTTTCATAGGAGCTATCTGTAAGGCACGGTCTAAGAGGTAGAGGTCTTGACACTGCGTATGCTCTCCAGCAAGAGAAAGTGACCCCTTCATGTCGCCGAGCGCTAGTAGTCATTTGGTGGAAGATTTGTCTTGTTTACATCTCGCGTTTTAACATTTATGCAATTATTTACATAAAATAATGTTAATAAGGTAAGCTGATATTGTATATACATGTTCCATGTCCATAAATGCATTGGCATGTGTGGAACTGTTTATAAAAGTAGTCTGAAGAAATATATTGTGTATTATTGTTTTAGTGAACACATTCGAACAAAAACTATATTTCCTGCCCTACAAAATTTTAGAATCGTTGCAATGTGCATCTACATGTAAAAGATTGAAAAATTAAATTTTATTATTTTAAAAAAAAATTGTTCCAATACAAAATTATGTTCCCATTTTTTTCTTCGATATAATACACTCAATTCCGGTAACAACTTCACATTTTAAGCTAAACCAAATACAAAAACTAGACAAATCTTCCACCAAATTACTACTAGCGCTCGGCGACAAAAAGGGAGTCACATTTTATTCCTCAGTGTCAAGACCTCTACCTTCATAGACCGTGCTGTGAGGTAAACACTAAACACGTGTTGTGACATCCGTTACAAAACTATGTCTGAAAAGCTGGCGAGTTGACGAAGAAGTAAACGGGTGCAGTTGAGAGCAAACACAGCTTACCTTGCAACACCTTCGCCACGCACCACTGGTACCTCGTCGTCTCGTTTTCGAGCAGCTTCTAAAAAGCAGTTTTACAGTCGGCATACAAAATGTGGTTTTCACCTGTAAAGAAATAAAGTAAAATTTCTTTGTTTGCATAGAAAGCAAATATAATTGCTCGTAAACAATGGCGGCCGGTGGGTTGTTTTTAAGTAGGTCTGCAGATTCTCAGACTTGCACGCTTCTAATAAATGCGTCGTGAACCGAAAATTAGAAGGACGACTTTCTGGTGGAAAGACTTTTGCAGCGCTTGGTTTCAATGCTTTATGTATTCATCAACAGGTCTGCGACATGGTCAGTGGTTGGATGTTTGAATTTTCACTTGTCTTGGGAATCTACTGGCAAATAACAGACATATGATGTCACAAGAACCTTTCTCTTATTGGTGCAGGCAAAAGTAAGATGTGACCGAGCAAAGAAAGGCTTCCGATAACTATTAATCAGAACAGCCGATTTGTACATAAGGCATTAAAACAACACTGCGCAAAAAAATTTTCGTGACAAACTCGTTGCTCTACCAATAATTAGGGGCCGGGAAATTTCGCGGATTCAATTACCCACATGATAGAATCCACTGTCCTATGTATATTCAAGTCCCGTCTATTAGTTCATTGTCTGTTGTTCCAGGGAGTAGCAGCTAATAGACAAATGGTCGGGGCTTGTGTATGTACTGGACAGTTGTTAGGGACCTGAATAATTCGCGTTTTCTTAAAGGAACATGCTAGAATTCCAGAAACTACAAGTTCGTATCACTTATACAGTTGGATCTTGACTTATTTGACACCTTCTCCATAGTTTTGACTCTTTTGCGGCCTCTTTAAGTGCCTTGGCAGGAGAGACGAATGGATGTCTCTGCGTCCTTTCTTGCGGTCCTCATACTGAAAAGCGTTGCCTTTTAAGTGTATTGTAGACATACTTCAGGTACCGTAAACCAGGGTTACTTTGTCCATTTTCGGGGTTACTTTGACCACTGAAAATGTCAGTTTTAGGGTATTGTGGTAAATAAGTAAACAATTGTAAACTAGTAACTGAAATAATATCTTTTGGCCATATAGTTAACATTTATAACTTCCTTTGCAAAACGACATAAAGACCAAAATTTTGAGTGGGACAAAGTTACCCCACAAGGTCAAAGTAACCCCTGTTTACGGTAATATTTGAGAAATATTGGCAATATACAAACAAAACCGCAATAAAAACGAATAACTTAACAGAACATTAAGTCTATTGTTGGTTGTCCCGAAAAATGTTATCTGTAGAGACAGGAAATTTCGCGAAAAGATTGTTGCAGCACTTTGTTTCAGTGCCTTACGTGCGCACCTGCATCTCTGCTATGTAGTCAGTGATTGGATGCCGTAACACCCAGCGTGTGGAGGTTAAACCCGCAAATCACAGACGTGATGTGTGGCAGTTATCCGTGTGCTGATTGGCACAGTCAAATGTATAACAACTCTGCACAAAAACTCTATGGCAATAGCCATGAAGTTGAGCTGCAGGTGTGCACGTAAGGCACTGAAACCAAATGGGGCAAAAATCGTTTCTCCAAAAATTCCCGTCCCTAGTTATCTGTTTCCAAAACGATAATGTAAGGGGCAACACAGCGCCAAACAATATATTACAGTTAATGGGCCAATTCAATGCCATACCACACATTCTTATTTTTACAATATGTGTTTCTGTTTGTAGAATATAATACTAAATTCGTCATGTGTTGCAATTTACAGATAAAAGTATGTAAAATCCTATTAAATAAACATTTTTCCAAGTATTTTACAGCAAAAAATCGACTTTTGACCTAACCAACAAAATTGTGAAAATTTTCAAAATTATAATAATGCCAAGCAACGCTCATCTGTTTCTCACTTTCAGAGGCGCCGTTGCAGTCAGTCTCTGGAATATAATCGCGGTGGGCCATGCCATTATCTTCTTCATCTTTCGATTCACTGCAAAAGTTTACTTTCCTTCTACGAGCCATTATTCAACTTCGGTGGTATGATGGTTGGGACTGTCTTGACACGAAAACGAATGTAAAATTACCTGAGTCAAGAACGGAAACATGTCAGTTATCGCTATTAATTTCCTTCCAATGAAACCATGTATACAGCACATTCATAGTATCAACATTTCCTTACTTAATGATGCAACCAGTTTATTTTCTTTAAAAATGTTGCTTGGCACTTTCTTGTCCCAACCCCGTCAATTGGTGTTTGTAAGAGTTCTTTTTAAGAGCTATATATACCATGCGTTAGATGAACCGCCTGAAGTATGGAAACAGCTAAGCGAAAAGAGCCAGATTAGGGGCCTGCGCGGGGCGCGAAAACGGCCCGCAATGTTTTGGTCGTTGACTTTTTCCTATTAGACTTTAAGCGGGGACATGGTGAATAGTAAAGTACAGGACATGCTCCTCAATATTCATTATACGATCCGGTAGGTAATTTTTACGCGACAGCAGTCTGAAAAAACCGTTTTTGACCATTTTGAAGTGCCCCGAAACATGTTTCTATCCGTGATTTATAGAAAACAAAAATAGAGAACATAGTTTTAAACGTGTTTTCTTTACGCAGATGAAAATATCGAACACACGTTTAGTATTATCTCTTAAAACACTTCTCCTAACACGCTGTAACAACGTTTATGCGCCAGCTGTGCAGGGCTCTTAAGTTGAGAAGCAAATAATTGTAACATTGAATCACTGTTTAAATCCCGTAGCTACAAACTAGTAAGGCAGAGGCCTTAAAGATCGAGAAAATTCACGGTTTAACTGACCTATGTCTATTGAAGCAGACAACAGCTGCCCATTAGCGGCTCTCTGATATAGCGAGGACCAGCATTAAGAGAGCGTTTAGAGATAAATAAACACTGAAAACATCAATTGATTTATACGGTTTTTTTTCGAAGCCAATATGGATAAAATACTCAATGACAATCCTAGATAATGGTATTTACCAACTTTATGAGCAAATATTTATCCAAAATTACTCATTCGTGATGTCTTGCGCCGCAGTTAAATGCACAAGGTTCCGGCGTCAGGGATTGTGTCTCAGAAGTTCGTAACACTGGAAACAGTTTTGTTTAAAACGTTGGCTAAAACTATTGTCTACGACTGCTATTGTTTAGTTTTCGCAAATCGGCTTCAATAAACCTACAGTTACAGATTAATGCTTTTAGCGTAGTATTATGTACCACACCCTGTTAAAGTGCTTCTTTATTATAATTAGGGACCTGACAAATTCTCGTTTACTTTAAGGCACAAGTTAGAATTCCAGAAACTATAAGTTATTATCACTTATACAATAGGATCTTGACTTATTTGACATCTTCTTAAATTCGCTGGGCCAATAACAAAAATGTAACTAAATGTATTGCCTATTTCGCTGTGTCAGCGAGCTGAAGAACAGCTGCTGTTTGCTATAGTTCACATATATTCTTGAAGACTATACTAGAGGTCAGTGAACCCGTGATTTTTTCCGGTCTCTAATTATATAATAATCGGTTCCCTTTAGGTGTTAAGTATGTCTGAATCCAATTACAAATGTAACACGATCTTACAGATGTCCGAGTACTAACTTATTTCCACAAGAAAACGTGATTTTTCCGGTCCTCAAGCCGTAAGTTATTCCGAGTGTATTACATTGCTATAACTTAACACAATCTACAAACCCCCTACATTCTCAACTATGTAACGTTAAAACATACATGCGGCGCGGATTTACGAGCGTAAGCAACTTTTGTACAGGGGGCTGGCTGCAGTCGGCGCAGTGGTTAGGTATCAAGCCTCCTACCAAGGTGTCCCGTGTTCGATTTCCTGAGAGGCACACACGAATTTCCGATTGTTGGATTCGTGCCGGACGATGCCGTTGTCCAACGGGTTTTTCTCGACTTTTCTCCCGCCCCTTCAGTCCGGTGCAGCTTCGAAATCACTTCTTACAACCCATCGCCAGCACTGGAAACATCGCTGCAAATAAATGACAAAAGTTTTCTTCTTTTTCTCTTCAATTTTGATAAGAAACCATGGTACATTCCACAGAAATCTGGCATGCCATGTAAGATTGTTGAATATACTTCCCGCGAGTCCCTGAAAACCGGCATATTTACTAATACTTTAGTACGTCTGTACTGTAGGTATTTTTATCTTTTCGGTACACGTCAATACAGCTCGTGTACGAGAATTTTGCTGCAGCGTACCGTGATTTTGCTCCAGACGTGAGGGAAAGCATGTTTTACTCACAAGGTTGTTTCACTATATATACGCGTATAGTCAGGAACATCCTGATTTTAGCGGAAATATTTCTGCCCCGACTTGTTTCAGTATTTTACGTGCTCCTCTGCAGCTCTGCTTCATTGTTATTGGCAGCGTGTCTTTACAGTTACTGCGATACCGCATGCCTGTGGTTGGTAGAAAAACGCTAAGATACGCAAGAGTTAAAAACATCCATTCACTGACTGTGAAGCTGAACTAGCGTGCGGGATTCCCGGCGATACATTTTACTGTGACTAGAGATGATGGTTTATCACGGGAAATTTTGACTGTTCGCTGTGCTTCAACGTACGTCAGCTTATTAAAAGATTACTGGCTGTCGTTTGTACTTGGACCTGTTGCCCTGTTTGACTGAGCCAATTAGAATCCTGCTATTGGTAGAGCCACGATTTTATGGCGAAAAGATTTTTGCCCCATTTGGTTACAAAGCCTTATGTTCACATCAGCAACTCTGTTTCATGGCCAGTTATTGGACGTTTTAACTGTCACACGTCTTGAGGTTCTACTGACAAATCACAGACGTATTGCGTCACAATAGTCTCACTGTTATTGGTGCAGTCAAATGAGGGACGTGTCTGAGCAAAGACACGCTGCCAATAGCCGTGAAGCAGAGCTGCCGAGGTGTACGCGAGACACTGAAACAAAATGTTGCAAAAATCTTTTCGCGACAAAATAGTGGCTGTAGTTATTGTAAAAATGTATGCTTGTTATTGGTCTGTAGACAACCAAGTTGTGCACATGTGTATCACTCAATAGTCACGTTGCAAGAAACTGCTGTGTTTGCGACACACCATCTTCTCTAACTGTGAAACTTTAAGGGTGTTCACGAGGCCAAAATGTTAGTACGACTTAGTGTTCAATTCATAGACGTCAACATTTTCCACTTCTAAATTTATTTTAGCTGTCATAGTCTTTCAATAGCATCAAGTCAAAGTCAAAATTAGCAATTTACGTGAACACACAAGTAACCAAAACCAACTGACTTACTCCAATGAAAAAATTTACACTAAAATTAGATATAATGAGCCATGTGCTAAAAGATTTAATTAAAATCAGAAAATAAAAATTTGTTGTATTTTTAAATAATTCTGAAAATAATAAAAAAAATTGTATTTATGGCAGCATTAAATAAATGCAGAAAGAAACTTTGTTGTGCGTTTTTTTGAATCTTTTAGTTTGTGGTCCACAATATCTAAGTTCAGTGTAAATTATTTCGTTCGTGTAAGCCAGTTGGTTTTTGTTATTTGTACGTTTCCGTAACTTACAAATTTTGACTTCAACATCCCGTTATAGGAAGACTATGTAAGCTAAAAAATCTTACCAAACGGAAAACGTAGACATATGATATGTCTACAAAACTAGCACTATGTCGTACAACTATAAAATTGTGCGTTTTTTGCTACGTGAAAACCTTTAAGCTGTGAACATACAATTTCATTGTTGGAAAGTCTGTAGCACAGTTCAGCGGAAATTCTATATATTATTCACATACATCCGTTTAGAACATTTTGAAGTACGGCAGCCTGAATAGGGCGTTTTAGCGATGTTGGGAGGTTTCAGAACAATGTTTTTAATGTGCATGGGTGTCTTTACAATGACATTCCGTCCTTGTCCGAAGCGTGCTATCTTTCTGTAATGGCACAATGGGCACATGCGGAACAGTTTCGTAAAAATACGTATTTCCCAATACGTCACAATGCATTTGAAGTGCGTGATAAGCGGTGTCCTTAATTAAACCAGACGATGATTGATGTTGATTGTTGGAGAGACGCCTCGTTCTTCATCTCGGAACAAGGAAGAGATGCGGGACGACAGCGCGGTATATGCAAGTCACGACTAGTGAGAGCTCCTGTTACCACCTCGCCTCGCGAGATGAAGTGCAAGTAGGGAAAGTGCAGATGACACCACAGCTTCCGCTGCAGCCACACAATGCCATTACGTCCCGTGTTCTCCATCTTTGTTTAGCACCTCTTGCCTGGTGATGAAGTTTAGTTAAGCATCTTCGTTATAACTGTGTCTAAAAACGTATACAGGATGTCCAAAACTGCCGCATAACAAGCGGACCACGTGAATCCTGAGCTAAATTGGAGGCAAAAATGTTAGTGGCAAAATGTTGTACGATAATGAGTTCCATGCACACATAGACTGACATCTGGATGTGGAGCGCAAGACGGCACTTACTCCGCACTACGATTTATGAGGAAACTATTCACATAAGCAGTTTTTTTCAAGGTTACCATTTATATTACTGTTTACATGCTGATCACCTACATGTCGTGTCCAGTCACTTCAAGTTAAGGGTTACAAAGTTCTAAGCAACACCTAGTTAAAGTATGAAGAGAATTTCTATTTGAAACATTTTTGCTGTTGTTTATCCCTACAACACTAGCCTGTATATGAAATTTCGTTACTCATTTGCGTATGACTGAGATATTGTCTAGGTACACATTTTCCACCTTCACATTTGAGGACGTATAACTCCGTACGTCACAATAGACCCAAGGTTGTATCATTATTCCCGTGTTTATTTGACCTCTGGAATTCGCTCGTGACGGTTTAGCATATAATAACGACTCACCCTGTGTGTATGTATATATATATATATATATATATATATATATATATATATATAGAGAGAGAGAGAGAGAGAGAGAGAGAGAGAGAGAGAGTCCAGCAGTCATAAGAGAGGGATTTTAGAAGGACGTTGTTCATAAATCACTGCTAAAAATTTATATATATATATATATATATATATATATATATATATATATATATATATATATACGTTTTATGTATCACACACATTAGAACACTAATTATCCGAGCTCCAAACAACCGAGTGACAGTGTGATTCAAAGTACACTGATGATACGTATGTGATTGGATCAGATAAAACCATACCGATTTTGAACAAATCTATACATTTAAAAAAATACAATGTACTATTTATACGTAAACGAAACGTAAGGTCAGTCGAGCGTATGTTATTTTAAAGGTTATTTTACGTAGTCCAACAAATTATGTTTGTCTTTTAAAAAATTGCAAATTTTGGGCTTTAACGTGCCATTATGGTGATACTATGCGTGTTAAAATTTTCCATAGGTGACAAGTGAAGGTACTAGTAAGGTCTACAGAGATTTACAAATTTAAAAGTATATGGATTTTTACATTTGAAAGGCCTCACGGCTGTCTCACAGAAAAAAAAAATATATATATATATATATATATATATGTTTATACATAATAGTCTGCTATTCAACATGCGGACATACCTCTTAAGAATTTCTTTCGCTGTATAAAACATAAGGCCTAAGTCGTGCAGTTTTTGTATGACATGCCAAATTCAAAATTGTGCTGTTTTGGATACCTCGTAGTAAAAACTAACCTGCTTACAGCAGTCACATTAAAGCCGATTTAAATTGTCATGAGAAATTTAGCGGTAACTGTGATACTTAAAAAATGATTGCAAACTGCATGGTATTGGATAATTATTTTTAATGAATAATATGTTCACATGATAGGCCTACACTTCGCTCCACTTAACTTCAGAAAATATGACAGTTTTTATGTGTGTAAACTTTTGATGTAATTTCCGTCGACAGTTAGATCTAAAATGAACGTGTAATGTCCATCCATTCGTATGAACAGTAAGTGTTTCTTTACACCGTGACTGACATACTACTATGCATATTACAGTATACCAGAATTGTCGCAATTTTCTGAATAAATGCGGAACTGAGAATATTACAGCTGACGTTACGATACACATTAGCATAATTTTTCGGTTTTGCCGTTGTAAACCATCTTATTACTAGATAGACAGATAGAGAAATATTTCGTGCCAGAATAGTCTAAACAGGATGAGTCTGAGAAACCCCAACAAACTCCGGCAGGCGATTCCTTGTGAAAATTAAAACAGGAAATATTTAAGATACTTTGAAGGTTAATATTAAGAGAGTAATTCGTGTTTGAAGATCAAATTTTAAGATTTTAATTTCTCCAATAACCAAACACTGATATATGTAAACTGGCAAAACTCAGGTTAGTACATCATTACGATACAGCCGACGAACTAACAGTAAACGCGAGTTGAAACCTTTAACCTTTACGAAACACTGCTGACAACTGTTTTAGTGTCAGGATAATTTTACATTCAAAAATGAATTAATGGGTAATGTGACCTTAGCAATAAAAAAGTTCTGTGTAGCAACTGTCTAGGATACATAGTTTTCGTGCAAAATGCACGTGAAGTTTGAGCATGGAGTTACAGAGTCTAGCGTGTAGGCAACACTGTGTACACTAGTGTTTGTTATATTTCGCCGTACCTTAAATAGATACCTGGCTGAATTTGTATGTTAAAAAAAGTGTAGGAGCCTACAGGTGAAATAAATATCGAAGTTAGACATTTTAATTGTTTGTGTAACTCTGGCACTACTGTTAAGTGTAGTAGAGCCGGTATGGTTTTCAGGCACGTTCGATATTGCCAATACTAACACTGATACTGCCTTGAGAAAGAAAAGTATAATTTTTCCAGGCGTAAACATTTTATAAACATAATTTTCAAAACACTCCGTCAAAGAACATTCTAATTGTCTTAGTTTTCATTGCGTAAGCTTTGGAACTAAAAATTTTTAACATAAATAAAAACTTACGAACCACAAACTAGTTAGTGAGTCATATATATGCGGACGTGATTGAAGGTTATGGTTTACTTTTTGACATTGTTCATATACGTCATGCAATTTTGGTTTAAAGTTGATGTAATGAATATTCAGCACGTAACTAACTTTACAAACACATATAACTTTTTTATGCGTCACTGATTTATAAGTTAGACGTGAAAATATAAAAATAAATTTTTTTAGGTAATCTTAAATAATAATAGTAATTAAATACTGTTTGAGATAAGGAAGATTTTTACACTGAAAGCTTTAACACAGACAAAGTTAAAATTCAGTAATCGCAAATGGTGGCTCGTGGTTACATATTAAGTAAACGATAGTGCGTAACTGTCTAACTTTTTCTTTAAACATAACCACAGCGTGTTAGATATATATGGAAAACTATTTTAAAACACTGTTTGTTTTGATAAAACAAATAGCACACTAAACCAGCTATGGTAGAAAAAGGCATCATCTTAGATACTTAGGTTGATGCTCAGAGCAAAAAAATTGGGTACTTTAAACACTAAGGCCCCAGCCTGCCCCTCGCTTGAAATGCGTTGCAGTGTGTTCGTAAAGAGGTTTATTCTACGAAAATATTTCACTCCACGTGTTGCAATTGTGCTAACGTACGAAAAGAAAACACACTTCAGACAGAGTACGAACATCATTGTTAAGACACTATGCTCATTAAAAGCATTGTTTGTAAGCCCTCCAACATATCTAAAAAAAAAAAAAAAAAAAAAAAAAACAGCCTTTTCAGGCTTACGTACTTCAGAATATACTAACCGGGTGTATATGTAACTTAGATATTGACGAGGACTGAACTTTGCTACAGACTTTCCACCAATTAAATTATATGGTGACCGTTTAAGGTACTACAGTAAAAACTGTTCGGCGTGAAGCTTGCACACTATTTCAGAGCTTGGCTCGTTGAGGCGATGCGGCATTTGATGCGCGCTTCAAGGTCGCCCTTATAGCTCTGTCGTTACTGAAACTCTAACACGCAGGTAGGCGACGCTCATAAGTGCTTACATTTCTGATACGATATTGGACGGTTTGTATTTGTCGTTGCTGGAACAGTCCTACTGTAAAACTGTAGACAAATGTTAGGTTCCAAAATGCTCCGTCATTATAATCTTATATCAGTTACGCGATTTCGTGTCAGTAGTGATTCGTCAACACATTTTCTTTACTTTCCTTGTCCCTCAACACTAGAGTTGTATCTGTATGGTCTTTAATGTAGATTTCCTAAATGTCAGTTACCCCTCAAGCATGTGAAAAAAATGCCACATCAGTATCACGCAAAGAGTGCAGTATTGTGTAACTAAGCACACCGTAACAGTTTAATGTAGCAAATATTTTGTTATCTAATACGTTAGCTATAAACTGACATTTAAGGCCTCGCTCTTTAGTTTTTCAGTGGTTTCGAAAATATTTTTTTCAACACAAATTATTACATCTATCAAATATTCATTCTGGCCGTTTTAACAATTATATATCACCGTTTGTATCTGAATTCTTCTGTTGCAGTACACCAAACGGATGTTTAGATTTTAGCCCCTGAAATAGCACATATTTTGTGGTCAAAATAAGTCAAAATGAAGCTAAATAATTTTTTTTTCTAGCAAACAGTACTTTATTTAAAAAAAAACGCTGCGGCAAGATTGTGTATCATATGACTGTAAACAGTGTAAATTTTTTTTAAAGCATTTGGTTAAAAAATATTCGAGTTATTTGCAATTGTTTGAAATAAATGTAAGATCATGGCTCTTAAGGCTAAAACTCTACCTTTCATCAATTTAATTTAATGTTTAACACTGGAAGAGTTAACGGTTCATGTTAACAAACCACAAATTTTAACGTAATTAGTAATACATATACGAGAAGAGGCCACACCACCTTATCTCTATTATTGTACACTACAATTTGTGTGCTGACACGGACATGCAAATATTTAGTGTAGTACTGCTGCTTTATTGGGCAGTATAACGAACATAATAAACTACTCTTATTGTTTCACTTGTTAATTTTTATTTCAAAACACACACATATCCAGCCAGGAACAAAGTGTTAGTTACGGTAATATGAGCTTCTTAAGAGGGCGTGGTACATAATTCAACGCTAAAAGCATTAATCTATTACTGTAGGTTTCTTGAAGCCAATTTGCGAAAGGTAAACAATATCAATCATAGACAATAGTTTTAGCCAACGTTTAAAACAAAATTGTTTCCAGTGTTACGAACTTCTGAGGCACAATCTCTGACGCCGGAACCTCGTGCATTTAACTGCAGCGCAAGAGATCACGCGTAGCAAATGAGTAAATTTGGATAAATATTTACTCATAAAGTTGGCAAATACCATAATCTAAGATTGTCATTGATTATTTTATCCATGTTGTATTTGAAAAAGGCGTAGAAATCAAATGATGTTTTCAGCGTTTATTTATCTACCACGCTCTCTTAATGTAGTATTTATAGTGAACGTCGACCATCGTCTGTGCTGCGCGGCGGGATAAAACAAACACTCGTGTACGCAGTGTTGCCTACGCGAGTAGATAGATTTAGTTCCTTCTGGGACATGGAGCCGGTGTGAGGAGCCCGACCAAGTGAGGAGCCCCTCCGCCATGTTGTGACGTCACGGCCCCGGCCGCCATGTTGGATGACCTTGACCTTTAACCTTGACCTTGACCTTGACCTTGAGTGTCAAATTACCAAAATTTTCCAAAATTTCGAAAATTTCAAAAATTCAAAATTTTCAAAAAAATTTTAAAAATTTCAAAAAATTTCGAAAAAAATATTACTACCATCTTGATTCCGGTCGCCATCTTGTTTCCGGCCGCCATCTTGGTGTTTCTTCCAAAAAAATTTCGATTTCGCATTCCATAATAACCCCGAACGTATTTAATAAATAAAATTTTTGATAATAAAACTTTTTAATAAAAACTTTTTAATAAAATTCTTTTTAGTAAAAAACTTTTTAATAAAAAACTATTTAATATAAAACTTTTTATATAAAAATCATTTAATTAAATCAACTACCGACACATCTTACCCGGACGAGCTCCATCGACACACTGACGCCCCCCACCACTTTTTACTTGTATATATTAACTTATCCCCCCTCCCCCCACTCATACCCATTCCTTTATTTTAATTGGCTGTTAGTCACGTGATGAATTTCCCCCCTCCTACT
>PNEQ01118127.1:0-11265 GCA_003012365.1 Medauroidea extradentata
GCAACCCGCAGTGCGTGAGTCCCTTAGGCCGATTTAAAAAGAAACTTCTTTGTTATTTTATTTCAATTAAAGCTAGCCGGGCATACTACAACATTACTAAATACGAACCCAATCATCCAGCATTAATCACGTAAGAGACAGAGCAGCGACACCTCTTATCATAACCAAACGCGGGTCGCGAACGAGCAACCAACAACAAAAGCGTCGCAGACTTTATGCCACTTACAATGTTTATTTTGTAGTTGTTTAGTACATAATTTTAGATTTTAAATGGATGGTTTAAATATTTGATTTATAATATTCAATTAGAGTTACTTATTTTTCACTCAAGCAATCAAAAAATAAAAGATTCTGAGTAGTACTGTGGCGACACGAACAAAGAGAATGGTCAATATACTTTACATGAGTAACCTTGTTTTGGTGTGTACATGTCCTATGGTATTTATATTGTTTATGAATATACAAAGACAGTAAAAAAATTATTCCTATGCTAAGAATTGGATTAAACCAGTTAAATCAAGCATTAATTTCCTGATTGCTGGCTTCCACCGTACAAAGTCACCCCTGTCTTTACAGCAGAAATGTTTCATTCATAAATAAGACCGCAAATAAACATATTTTCAAATATTTGGCTGTCTGAAAGAGAGTTTTCAAAATTACTGGAGACCTTGAAAATGGTTATTCACGCGTGTAAAATTCTCTGAATGCTGTTCTTGAGCCGATAACGTCCGCATATTTTGATAAGTTTTTATACATAAACTTGTAATATCGGTTGAAGTTCTGCACAACCACTCAGCGGCCTGGGCAGGCGGCCACCTTAATGAAATGTTGGCCAGCTGCCTCGAAGAGCGATATCCCGTGCACGACAGGTGTTCGCGTCAGCCGGTCCGCTAGAAGGAAACACATCCCCCGTAACCGCGCTGGGTGGCACTGATAACAGCCGTCAACAAAGGTTTGTTGCCACGGGAACCTAGTGCAAACACACCGGAGCCGGCGACGAGATGTGGTGCTCGACACGCAGTGTTGCCAAACACACCAAACTTCAGCTACCAACCATGTACACGCAATTATTTCATTCTGCCCATCGGCTACATCTGGACGCAGCTAGAAGCCCGGAAATTACGCGGGTTAGTTTGAAGAGAGGATTTGTTTATTTTTTCAACAACGCGTGCTTTGTGTGGCACTTTAGGGATTACGTCATTGTTAAACTCGTCCTTGAGGACTATGAACCGGTGGCAAACCTACATTAAAACTGTCACTAACTCCAGCGCTACCTTTCCAGATGTACAAATTGATACCGACTGTAGCAGCTGTAAACGAACAAGTGGATGACTACAGAGTGTTAACCGGATTGTAAATTAGCTGGCAGGTCGCCGAACCCGCGAAATCTTCTGTCTCTATTGATTTTCGATAAATCCTAGTAAATTTATTTCTCGTAGTGTGCCAGAATTACATGTGTAATAACTTGGGACCCTTGTTTTCTGCGAAAAGATTTTTACACCTGCTTGTTTCATTCCTTGGCTTTCATTCACGTCTGTCGCTTAAGGGTGTTCACGTGAAAAAAAATGCATAATTTTATATGAGCACGGCATAGTGATCGCTTTATAGACAATACGTGTGACTACATTTTAAACTTGTGAAAGTTTCTTATCTATCGCAGTTTTTCCATAACAGCATGCCAAAGTCAGAATTCGCAAGTTACAAGAACATAGTAATAACATAAACCGAGTGTCTTACTCGAATGAAATAATCTACACTGAACTCATATATTATGGACAACGTGCCAAAATATTAAGAAAAAACACAACAATTTTCGTATTTTTTTTTAAATAGTGCCATAAATGAAGTAAATTGTCATCATTTTCAGATTTTTTTAAAAACAGTACAAAGGATTCTCATTGTGTGTTTTTGTAAGTTTTAGCATATTGCCCATAATATCTCATTTCAGTGTAAATTATTTAATTCGAGGAGGACAGTGTGTTTTTGTTATTATCATGTTCCTGTAACTTGCAAGTTTTGACTTTGTCATGTCACTATGGGAAAACTATGAGAGTTAACAAATTTTCCAAGTGGAAATGTAGTCGCAACTAAAATCTATAAAGCGATCACTATGTCGTGCAAATATTAAATTATTAATTTTTGCCTCGTGAACGCCCCTAAATGCACGGTCAGTGAAGGTATGGATTTTTTCCCGTGCGTATAGGGGTTATATCAGCAAGTCACAGATCTGTGGTGTCTCGGTAACATTATTCTGACTCGTGCTATCAAATGAAAGACATATCTGCACAAAGACCCGCTGTGAATAACCTCGAAGCAGAGCTTGAGATGCGAACGTAGGGCACTGAATCTTTTCGTGAAAATCGGGTGTCATTGTAAAGATTATGCGAAAATGTTTTGCGCCAACATACCGTTGTAAACGCTACAGTTTCTTGCAATATGTCGAATTGGGTAATATACGTCTGACCCAACGTAGTTGTATGCAGGCCAATAGCTGGAATCAAATATTACATACAGCACGCGCCATGCAAATTGGCGGGTAACGAGCTGGAATGCATTGCATATAAAATTACTACGGTTTTAAATTCGAATGGCTAATTTACATATGTCGATTTCATTCCGGTATTTATAGGCTACTAGGTGTTTTTGCAGCGACCTGCTGCATGAATTCTATGAATGTGCCCTTCACTCAGTAGCTGCCAGTCGCCATCTAAGCTGGCGCGCAGTGTAACTGGGATTGTTGGGAATCTTATTGGCTCAATCAAATTGGATAACAGCTCCACGTACACGCACAAGCCAGTAATCCTCTGGTAAGCTGAACGAACGTTGAAATCCAGCAAATAGTCCAGTTTTCCCGCTACAAGCCACTATCTATAATCATTAGTAGAGACATGCAAAATTCACGTTATTTTCTGACAGCTGACTAGACTCCAAGTGGCTATAAGCTAGTTCGACGTCTCCCGCTGGCCGATATTGTCGTGACTTGCCGCGGAGAATGCTTACACATCTGAGAGGCCAATCTCTGTGAAGACGTAGCACACGTAAATGACAACACATAAAAGTTCGTGGCCAATTAAATAGCAGATTATGCTCTGTTATGTATAGGAAAGTGAAGTTTAGTATGCTACCAAATGATAACGCGAACTTTGCATGTCTCTATAATCATTACTACTGCTTTTACTGCACCTTTTGCAATAATTAGGGACAGGAAAATTACACAAATCCGTTTGCCCGCATTCTGGAATCCATTGTCCTATGCATACTCAAGCCCCGTCTATTCGTTCATTGCCTGTTGAACCACCGAGTAGCAGCTTGTGGACAAATGGTCAGGGCTTTAGTATGCACGGGATAGTTTATTCTAACAAGCAGGTCATTGAATTAGCGGAATTTTCCTGTCTTGCGGCAGCGGATCTAGGGCTAATTTCGCCCGGTGAAATGAATCAGATTTGCGTACTTCTACTCCATTCCCAAATATTTTTTTTAATTCAGTACTGCCTCTGAAACTAAAGAAAAACTATGGGAAAGTTGGCAATCCGACACTTTGTCTAACCCAGCACCCGAGGAGACTGCCTCCATTGTCTCCCTCTCCACGGATTCTAAAACCGCCCCCGTGCCTATGCTATTTGGCAACAGTGTCTGCACGTAAATATTTTTTTCCTCCCAGCGTCAGCAGCAGGTGGGTGTAACACTGCAGAGACGGTAATGAGCACGGTGTTGAAGATCTCGTCAAGAGTCGCTCCTCGAGCCTATTCTCCAGCACAAAAGACAGCAGAGAGTGAAAGGCGCTACTGAGGGACGGGAGCGAGAAGAACGATGATAAAAAAACAAGCGAGGGACGTGAGCTCCCCGAGACAAAAGGCAACCTGCCAAGTCCATTTACACGCACGCGCGGCCCAAGCGCGTAGTTCTCGAATAACGGCGAGAAACTGGGGCAGGGTTTGTGCGTCACGAGACAAATTACTTGTTTGCAGTAGTGGAGGAGAGCTGTGTTTTCTCTCCCCTCAGGAGGGGGTTCTTTCACACTCGACGGCGAGCGAGACTAGGAGATTATGTGCCTCTGGCCCGAGTGCGCGACACTTATCCGCAGTACGGGTCAAGGAGCACGGGACTAACGACTCCAAGGCTTTGTTTTCTGCTGAAGATACGCGCATACACAAGAGTTAATCCCACCCGCTGACACTCGCCACGCCACGGGTACGAGCCAAGTCTCGCGCGACACACAAAGCTGCCAACTAAAAAATGTTACAAAAAATACGAAGGCAACACTGATGACATTTCAGTACCTTAAATATAAATAATTCGTCCTAAATGAATATAACTTATGTCAATACAAACAAATTGCTCTCATAAACATATATACATAAACATATCAATATATAAACATACGTAAATACACACACAAGTTAAGACTTATATTAAAAACTAGATGACCCGGCGAACTTCGTATCATCTATCTTAACGACATTAACTTTATAACCTTTCGTCCGACGTTCGACAGACAACTGAAATATAAACATTCAACAACCAACTTTTATTTTCATTCCAACAAAACAGATATTGTGTATGTGTGAAATAGCACAATAAAGTTTTTTTTATTTACAATCCAAACAACGACAACAATAAAAATTTCTGAACGCACCACAGATTTATATAAATACGAAGCAACAAACCAACAATGACAACCATCAAACCAACAATGACAACCATCAAACCAACAATGACAACCATCAAAATATTAAAATTTTTTTTTGTATCTTCCTCGCAATTTTTCCATATTTCCTCACAGTTTAAACATTCCCTGGACTACGACAAACATTTCAAAACTAAAATCGGCTAAATCGGCCCAGCTGTTCTCGAGTTTTAGCGAGACAAACGAACAGCAACTGATTTATATACATAGAGAGATATAGAGATTTTAAAAAAACTAGAAAAAGCTTTAAACGACTGAACAGATTTCATTGAGTCATAGCTAAGAATACGCTCGATCATGTCAGCTTTCAAACAAAAAAAAAAAATCGGTCCTTTCGTTTAGAAGCTACGATTCCACAGACAAACACACTGATACACAGACACACAGACAAAAACATGTCAAACTTATAACACCCTTTTTCTTGCGTCGGGGGTTTAAAACCCCTTTTAACTACCTATTGCAACTATTCTAGTTGCCTTTAAATTTTTATACCAGGGTTGGGGCGTAAGTCATGGCAACTATTTAGTAGTGTGAGAATACCTGTGCAAGTGGATAATGTGAAACAGGCACATGACAGGACGTGTATGGACATTGAATACACCATTGTACGAGTATGTCACAGATTTATTACGGTAGGCGACATGACAGAACAGTGTGCAGGTATGTTATACTTATAATTCATTGCAGGAAAATTATTGCATTGGGTAATTTTTTTTGTAAATAAAATTAATTCAAATTCTGTTTACAGGATATTTGTGCAAGGAAAAACATATGTTGGTATCGAGCAAATTATGTTGACTTTTCAGTTGCATTTCGTTATCTCAAATGACATTTTTAAAATTACCAACATGCGGTTTGTTCTGATTCCAAATTTTTAAGCCATAATAATACTGTGAGAGCAAACATCACACGTTTCGCTCAGCGCGTATTTTAAACAATCCGTAAATACACGATTAAGGGAGGAAAGTATTACGTAGCCTATATTTTCAAAAGCAGTGTGTGTGAAAACGAACGCAGAAATAAATATATAAACGTTTCACTTTGTAAGTAAAAGGCTTAATTAACTTTTAGGCCTAGAGCGCTTGAAATTGTCGCTTAAGGGAGATGGAGCGCCAAAGCAGTTAATTTCCACAATTTTCGACATAATTTTTCCCCTCGCTTATTATAGAAAATAAAGTCTCGACAATCCGTAAATCACGCTTTTCTACACCTTCTTACTTTATTTCATAGTCAAAGACTTTTCTTATTTTTGGAGCACTTATGGCAGATAGGAAAAATGTATCTTTTTTTTTTCCTATTTGCTATCACTGCTCCAAAAATAAGACAGTCTGTGACTATGTAGTAATGTAATAAGTTGTACAAAAGTATAATTTCCGGATTGTCGAACCTTGATTTTCGATAATAAGCAAGGGGAAAAATGATGTCGAAAATTGTGAAAATTCACTGCTTTGGCGCTCCATTCCCCTTAAAGATCAGCAGTAATAAGGGTAGTTATGATAACTTATAAGGGCCTTAATTTTACGTAAGTTGCGCATGTAACCTACATTTGAATAATTGGTAAGACATTATTCAAATTATGTTCACGTCGTCGATTCAGGGTGTTTATTTTCACGTTTTCATACTACGAAAACAACGCAATGTGGTATTATTCGTAACAATTGCAAAAAATTCACATATTTAGATACTTGTAAGCTATATGTCTCAGCAATAATTTTCTAAATTAAAACTCAACAAGAATTTCCATATTTTCAGAACAACAAATAAAATGGAAATACTTGCAGACTGTAGTGGTCGGACGTACCAGACTGTTGAATCGATTTTGGTCTCTATGACATGTTCAATTATTTATATCAAAACGATTTACAAATTTTTTTTAAGTTCTTGCTCATGGTTATATGACTAATCAAACACGGGATACAGGTATTGATATACGGCCAAATTCACACGTTTCATCATTGAACACAATCATGATTTCGTTTTAAATAATCGCCTCTAGTTAGAGCATAACATTTAGGAATCCATCTTTAGGTACATTTTTATTTTGCCTCTTTGTGCCTTCCGTAATATACCCTATGTGCGATAATTTTTCTCTTTAATTATAAATTGCTTCACTAGTTTGTTTAGTTTAATCTACTATAAAAAATTTATACAGGCATATTTTTTACTTGCAGTACTTAATATTTAAACATAAATTTGCTATGCAGCAATAACATGTATGTTCTGGCAATAAATGTGATTTTTAGAGTCTACTCAACATTCCTTACGTCTAGTCTTCTATAAGTAGAGTGGCAGTAAACTCTGTGTTCTTCCAATTCACTGATCACACTAATAAATTATTTTTCTGATTTGAAACTACCTTACATTTTTTTCATCGGAAATGAAAGCAATTGAAGTGACATTGTGAAATAAAAATTAAATTTTGTGTGTTTACAAACTTTAACATATAACTTTGCTTCACCTACACGCTTTGCAAAAAATTTCCGGGACCTCCCTACCTGCGCTTCAAATGCGATGCAGCGAGTTGCGGCTATTCTTTTTTTTTTTTTTTTTTGACAAAACTATTTAACACGTATTATATTTGTATATCTACGACAAGAACACAAACTTCAAACTATGTCGCTATATTAAACTGTGTTTCTTAGCGGTATGTAATCAAAGGTGTCAAATTTCTTGTACCTTTCACGCCAACTTCTAAGTTTACGAAAATCTGTAAACCGTGTCGTAAGATGGTTGCTAAAATCTGCAACCTGCCCTCACCTGAAGAGATCTAAGAAGATCGAAACACGAGTGCGTCATTCTTATCCTAGGGCGGCCTTACGGGTGGTGTATTGTGCGGAGCACACACGACCTAATGTCACTATAGTTTTTAAAATTCGGCGTGTGCATTAGAAACATCATTTTCGGGCTTCTCAAAATGGCCAAAAATGTTTTTTCCCAGATTGCCATATCTGGAAAAATAACAACCGTATTAGAAAAGCAAAACTGTAGAAACAAGCGTTAGACTTTGAACTATGCTACACACATATAAAATATAATGTCACCGCTTAAGGTATCATAAGGAAAAGGATAATAGTAAAGCACTGCACTCCAGTCTGTCTATACAGGCCCCTTAATAGTTGGTTTCTTCGCGTGTAACTGAGTACGTTATGAACTATATAATATACCACAATGAAAATTATATATTACGTAGGTACACGTTTCACTTCTGCAAAACTTTACCAAGTACATTCAGAAATATTTCATACATACAAATATGTGTTACGTGCATGTTACGATACATATATGACCTAGCAATATTACTAGTCGAGAACACAAAATGCGAATCGATAGAACCCACCTATACTCCAGTTGAATATTTGAACAATTTATCGAAACTGCTTACTCAATTTGCACAGCTCTGTGCTATGAGATAAAGTACATACAAACGGGCTTCTCGCTCGTTAATACACATTGAAAAATAAATGTCCACTTTAAGGGCGCCGCCTACCCGCGCGTGAGAGGCTCAAAAGCGACGGAGCAGTAAGGTCGACCATGAAGTGCGCATCAAATGCCGCGTCGCCTCAACGAGCCAAGCGCTGAACTAGCGTGCAAGGTCCCCGCTGAATGGTTTTTACCATGAGACATTAAGCGATGACCATATAATTTTATTGGTGGAAAGTCAGCAGCTAAGTTCAGTGCAGGTGCAATCTGAGTTTCACATACATCCGGTTAATACGTTTTGAAGTACGGAAGTCTGAAAAGACCGTTTTTAGGCATGTTGGAGGGCTTAGAAACAGCGATTTTAATTATCGCTGCGTCGTAACAATGAGGTTCCGACCTTGTCTGAAGTTTGTTTTCTTTTCGTACGTTGGCACAATGGGCGCACGTGGAATATTTTCGTAGAAAAAACCTGTTTACGAACATACTGCAACGCATTTGAAGCGTGGGGTAAGCGGCCGTCTTAATCACTTTTATTAAAAATTTTTCGTACACCAACATATTTATTTACATATCTAAATAGAATTAAAAGTGTTCCCAAACTCGCCTCCGAGCTTACTAGGCCATATTATGTCGATACAAAAGCTTGACAACGACTACACATTAAGATTAGGTTACCCTTTACACTGTACAGCTTAACTGGTTGTGTACATGCGTTTTGCAGGGTTTATTTAACTCGCCAAATTATACCTCACATTAAGAGAAACATTTAAATATTTACTGCAGCTACCAGCATCAATTTTTTCCAAATTAAGGCCACGGTCCGTCATTGCTACTACTTTTACGACAGTTATATTTCTAAACCTAAACGAGATCAGATATCGAAAAACTGTTGCACGGTTTTGTTAAAACAATTGTATACTATGTTAACTAATATTTTCAAGACAAAACACACAATGATTTCATATAATAATGCAACTAAGGATATACCCATTAAGGGCTTGTTCCCGAGGTTTTTTTTTTTTTTTCAGACTGGTGCCAATAACTTAAATAGGTATTTTTTAACCAAAAGTTTAGAAAAAATTTGAGTCAATGTGCAATCACACGATGCACAATACTGAGGACGCGTTTTTTTTTTTTTTTTAATAATGTACCATTCGCCAGCAAAAAAATAATTTCCTTCATTTTTGCTTATTTTCACGACGAAAAACGTGATAGTTTGGGTAATGAAATCTAAAAAACCATTCAGTATAATTCTACAAAAAAATTCAGCTACAAATAATAACATATAAAAGTCAAAACTGTGCAGCGAAATTTTGATATGAGTATAAGGTAGCAATAAAAAATATTTTCGAAATCTCTGCAAAACTCTGTAACAAGGCCTTAATGAGCTAACTAGCCAAATCAATATAATTTTTTGTCTAGAAAAATAATTTGACTACCTAGTAAAACCAATTTATAACAAAACTGTGCGACAGTTTTTCGATATTTTCTCACGTTTAGGAATAAAAAATAACTATTACGAAAGTAGTAGAAATGATTGATCATGTCCTTAACGTAAGTATTTTGAGCGAATTGCAACGTGTCATCATAATTTGGCAGCCCTGCGCACGTGGCCCAACTTGCCAGTGATCATTCGTAACAGCACCGTTTAATTGTACACTGCAGAATGAACTAATGCGCATGCTGCTAAACACTTGCGATAACATTCTTTGTTCATACAAAATTTACAACGTGTACGTAGTAAAACCTAAGTAAGATCAGACGTACTAGATCAACTTAGGACTAACAACCCACAAATTCGTTTATGGGGTAGTTTCCTAGATATACATCGATTTTATTCTCATCTCCTCGTAACCAATTTTTATGATTAAATTTTGACATTCAGAGCTAATCTCATGACATGCGTCGGCACTTCTTATGTGAGACTGAAATCAGTAAATACTATATCACTTATTACGATATTACAGACCTAAAAGTAATGACAACAAATAAATTAGACAATTAAATAACTGTTGAAACATTTCACAATGTATTTTTTTTTGTATTTTATTTATATACACATTAGTTTATGGACAATTTTAGCTAAATCCAAGCTTTTAAGAAAACTACTGCCTAGACTACACATCATAATGCTTTGGTGGTTAGCATTTAAGCTCAAATTGAGCCAAAAACATATTTATCATTTCAAACAAACAGCCGAAATTAATACCATTTGACTCATGTTATGTGTAACTCACAGATATGTCACGGTAGGGCTTAATACTTATTGATTTATTTTGATGATATGTAATTTACGTTTTTGTGGTTGTATTTTCCGTTAGATATGCATTAATTATGTTTGTTTGATTACAAATTATATGTAAACGTACTTTCAACTTAACACTTCAAAATAAGTCAATGTATTAGTGCTGTAGGTCAGATCAAACCGTTCCATGTTACATACTGCTGATCTTGGTGACCATTATATCGTGTGCTGACATGTACGGCTACTTGGAAAAGGACCAATCAAAACCCTAGCCATTTTAATAACTGTTTAACTGACACAGGTAAAGTAAGATATCATGGTACGTAATTCCAACAGTACTCGAATGACCAGGACAAGCGAATAGGACTAATTTTGATAAGTATGCAATGAAAATGCACCGAGATAACTTCAAAAGCGCGCAATGTTTCGAGACTATGATAAGAGTCCAGAAGTAATGTTTTTATACTTAAAAGAAAGCTGAAAACTCCGTAAATAAAAAGATGCACGGACCGAGACAGCACTGAACAAGCACGTGTGCTTGTTAGGCAGGACATCAAACGAAAAGCTCGAGACTAAAGGAAATGTCTCGACAGTTATTTTTCAGTGGCATCAAAGTTGAATAGAAGTGAAACAACAAAGAAAAACTTTTAGATTATTCCTAATTTCGTTTCCATTTATTTAATTAATTTTAGGGCATTAAGGAAAATTAAAATACTGAAAAGATTATAACAGTTTTCCTTTCAATTTTTTTTCCCAGCTATAATTGAAAAAGATTTTGTATCCTGTCACGTCCCAAATACTCTTTAGGAATTTGCGGTTTAGTTATTGAAGAGTGTTAATTACGTTTAAATATGTTAGCCTACTTTGCGAAGAGAGAAGTAAGCTGATATGATCACCTTCCTGTCTGTGTGTT
>PNEQ01118127.1:11365-27495 GCA_003012365.1 Medauroidea extradentata
ATGTGTGTCTGATGTACGTATGTGTGTCTGATGTACGTATGTGTGTCTGATGTACGTATGTGTGTCTGATGTACGTATGTGTGTCTGATGTACGCATGTGTGTCTGATGTACGCATGTGTGTGTTTGTGCGTATATGTGAGTGTGTTCCTAAAAACTATTGATACCGAAGACCGAATGTTACCTAACTTAGCTCACATACTTAGTAATCTAATTTGACTTTTATACATTTCGTTGGTGCCGTGTTTATATTTTCAAAATGTCAGTCATTTTAAAATTTTCCGAACATACTAGATATCTAAAGAACTGTAGTGTAGAATTTCATCAAACACTGTACACATTAAGTACATTGTGAGGTGACACGACTTTCGTGTATTTAGTTCATGTGGTGTTATGTTTTATGAATGGCGGACATTTTTATATTTTTAGTGTAGTCTGACATATCTGAGGAAATAATTTTTTCCGAATTTCACTTTTGGAACACATATACTACTTTGTTTGACTTGTGTGGGTTTCGTTTACGTCGTACTCATAATTTCAAAATAGCAGTAATTTAATATATTTAACTTAATTTGACTAATCGTTGGAAATATTTCAACTAATTTGGTAAATTTGGTATACGTATACTACCTAGCAAGCTCACTTGACTAACGTATTTTACTCCATGTTCCCACATTCAAAATGGTGGGTATTTGAACTTTTATACTTCAAAAACCCCAAATACTTAAATACTTTTTTATTTACAGAATTTCGTCAAACTTGGTACACATACCGGGTAACTTTTTCATTTTAGACAACGAAATACGTGAAAAAAGTCATCGGATTAAAAAACTGAAAAATATATGTTCAGAATCTTAATAAATTCTATCCGGCCATACAATTGTAGACACGCTCCTCACCTCTGGAAGAGGGAGTCGGGGAAACTTTGGAAAATTAAATAGGAAGCCCAAATAAATATTGCAGATTCGGATTTTCCAGAAAAAATAGGTATTTTTTTATATTTTCCATTAATTTCGTTGCGTGATAATCAACAAAAAGTTGGAATTTAAAACTGCAGTATTTTCAGAAAAATACATCGGATAAATAAAGTCAAAAATATTTATAACAACATGTTTTTTGGCAGCTCCTGATTCATCTCACTATCGGGGTGCTGTATTGAAGGGAGTCCCATTACCTCTCACTATCGGGAAGCTTATTGACTTGAGTCTCGTTGCCTCTTACTGTCGGGTGCTTTGTTATGGCTCGGTTTCATTCGCCATATTGAATTTTATTATTTTTCGATTTTTTTAAATTAGGAGAAGAAAACTGTTAAATCAGTGATTATACAGCAAATTCTATTTACTTAGCGCTATTCTGAAAGCTTGGCAATTGAGTTAGTAATGCATTGTCAGATCTCTATCAGTCTCGCCAATTATGATTGTAAAAAAAATGTCACACAGATTGCGGGGTTAATTATATGTTAACATTTAAATCGCTGTGTCAGTACTGTAGTTTAGAGTAAATAAAATTAGCGGTGTAATCGCATATTTAGCATTATTTTTATTAGAATTTATAAAAAGCAATATAATAAAACTGAATATCGCGGCTGAAACAGAGCCTTTACGTAAGTCCTGTTGCCTCTCTCTCTCTCTCTCTCTCTCTCTCTCTCTCTCTGTCTGGGTGCTTTTAACGCATGAACAAACATATCTCCTCGCCTACATCAGCGCAACTAGTGGCGGAAATTTTCCCTAGCTAAAGCTATAACTTTGAACTCTCTAACCTTCAGTATACTGGAATGTCATACCGGACACAATAAAAACCGATGTTAGGTGAAAAGAACGTATCCGCTATCACAAAAGATTTTTGCTATTTCTAATACCAACCATTAGAACTGTGGCATTCAGAAATCCAGTGCGTTTTGGAGGCGGGCATTGGAAAATTTGGTACTACCACAGTACTAAAAAAACTGCGAAAACCTTTCCTACGCTTCTGTTTTAATTTCCGATCTTCGGTCATGTTTTTGTAGTTTAAAATTTAGTTTTCATATATAATAACTTTTTTATAAATATTTATTTCAATGAGAGTATTCAGCCAGTATAATAGCAGGCACTATATATTTGTTTTGAATAGTTGCTATTGTTTTCCATGCTTTCAGACGTGTGTAAATTTCTTAAAATCTTCACAAATTTTAAACTGCATATTACTGGATAAAATAATGAGATTACAACAATTAAAGAGGTTTTGCGGTATGTAACCGTAACAAATACTATACTACCAGAATTAATTGCAATTAATTATTTTATTTCTATGCCTGTTCAAACATTACCGTATATTTTTAAAATATTGGGACCATTTTTATTTTGCTGTGAATGTATGGGCTCTAGTGAAAAAAAAGTCGGGCATTGGTGGAAAATTACTTTGAATAAACATATAAACGAAACTATTTAAACTGTAAGCCTTTATTTTAATTCGATTTAACTCAACCCAGGATTAAATAATTGTGCTACGTACTACTAGTTAACGTAACTTCTAAGTGACACGAACACAATTTTAAATGAAACTGGTTTTCTTATTGTCCGCATTACAATTTTATTTTTAAATATAATCAACTGTAAATACACGGGGATTCGAGACGTACCGCAAGTATATCAAGAGTCAGAATCAAAAAAAAAAAAATGTTCCATACTATTTCACTGCAATGCGGTGCTTTTAAGAAAAACTTGAGCTGAATTTATTTTGCCATAAAATAACTTTGTAAATATATTAATTAGGCTGGGGTCAAATATTATTACGAATTTGTATCAAGTTACAATTGATGTCAGGGCATGAAGCCACACAAACAGGAAAAAATCGACACTTGAACGCTCTTGAGGCACAAAGCGTGTCACAATACAGCGAAGAGCTTACAAAATGTATATGGTATAAAGGTAAAAATACAATCGTGAAAAAAAGAGGTAAAAGGCTTTTTTTTTTCAAACCAACCACGCGCGCACACGTACACACAGACGAAGCATCACAATAAATTAAAAAGACCCACTGCTCGTTAAAACGGCATCGGCAGCGGGCCATTCAAACACAAAGAAGCTGCCGCAGCCCGCCAGGTAAATTAAAACTGCAGCTGCTCCAGAAATAATGAATACTGGCGAAGCGATGAAAGCTGCGCGCATATTGCGATCGTAGCGAGCGACCCACGGGTTCCAAACAAAATGGACATCTATTCGGAGTAGAGAGCAAAAGAGATGCAATATCTGTTCACATTCTGTCACAACTCAAAGCATATTACGCCGCAGCAGTTTTGCCTGTATAACTCTTGCGTTATAGGCTGGCAGACATTCTCTTCCCGGGAAGCGTCAGAAATATGTGAAATACATCGGGTGATGAAAATATTCCAGTATTACGAAAACGGGCAAAGTAAAAATAGGTTACTTTCCACAGAATATCGAGTCAGTAACAGAAACGCATATTTCAAATGCAAGTGCCGATCTAAGTATTTTATATACCGTAAACCGAGGAGACTTAGTCCACGCAATATACAGTATCATAATTGTGGTCGTAGGGGCGAGAAGTTAGATAACTGTAACCAAGCACTTAAGGACGTTTTAGCATAATCACATATCAAAGTCACAAATTGTCAGTTGTGGCGTAACCAAAATAAAAAATAAATATTAACTTGCATAATCATAATAATTCGTATTGATACTAAATTATATGGGCTACTTTAAGACACTTTTGTAAACAAAAAATAAATAAATTTTAGTATTTTTAAAAAATTTATGAAAACTAGTAAATTTTTGCATAGACTTTTGGCTATTACTGAAGTTTTTGAAACTAACTTTTGCCAAACATGTTATAAAATTCATTGAGACACTGACTTCCAGTTCCTGTAATTTTGAATCCATTAGTTAATTACTATTTTTTTTTGTTTTGGCTACACCACACTGACCATTTTGTGACTTTGATAAGTGATGATGCAAAAACTATGTGGCAATTTTTTATTTGGGGAAATTACATGTCATCTGATGTGTAAATGTTTAACAGTGTTTGGTACAAATATAAAAATATTAAATTTTACGGGTCCAACGCCCTTAAAACATCACAATGGGCCATACATTTTAAGTTTTTAAAACTGCCTTCGTTTGGCATAAAAACCAACATTTTTACTAGACCCAAGTCATCCCGTTTAATGGCAAAAAAAAAAAAAACATGCAGGACTTATTATTATTTTTCGGTAACATCGAGACGACGAACAGATAGTTTTTTTAAGAGATTCGTGTGCCCATTAAAGCACGGTTTCTACGCTGTTGGGCGTCAAAGCTCTATAACTCCTTAAATATGATAGAAGGATTATGGCGATTTCTTGATGCAATGTTAAATGCTCACCTATTAAGGATTACAAAAAAAGCTTAGATCTGAAAACCGGCGAAAATACTGCATTTCGCTTGATACTATTTGGTTACTCTGTATTTCAGTGGTATAACAATGAATATTAAGTTGTTCACTATGTTTTTATTGTCAATTCAGTGTTTTGTCCATAGTTGTGCGTCCCTAAATACTGTCTTTAGAATGAACATTGTAATTTTCACAGTTGTTTCGTTTCATCCGGTTGCGTTTATTTCCAAAACTTCAACACGTACCTTCTCACACAGAAGCACCAGGGTTGCCGCACTTTTTAAGTTGTTGCGGCCGTATGTAGACTAGCCAACGTTCGCATTAGTTAGTTACATTCAGATTCTTCAACATTCGCAGTGCAGAGATATACGCTCATGTTCAATACAAGTTGTTAAGGGCACTATCCGTCATTTCCACTGCGTTTACAATAACTATTTTTAAAATCCTAAACGAGTGCAGATGTTGAAAAAACTGTAGCACAATTTCGTATACAACATACTTTTTTCCAGGCAAAATACACAATAGTTTTGACTAAGTAGACGATTTAAAAAATTTACATTAATGAGCTGATTAGCCACATTTATATAATATTTTTTCTATTAAAAATTAGTCTAAATAATTAAAATAATTATTACCAAAATTGTGCAATAATCTTTTGGCATCTGCTCTCGTTTAGGAATAAAAAATAATTATCGTGAAAACAGTAGAAATAGTGGGCCATGGCCTTAAGACTAGGTTTCAGTCCCCATATTGAAATTTATTATTTTTCGCGTTTTGGAATTCTGAGAAGAAAAATGTTAAATCGGTGATTATACCGCAAATTCTATTTACCTTGAGCTACCATACAAGAATGGCAATTTGTCGGGCAAATTATGAATATAAAAATATCGGCCACACACGTTGCGGTGTAATTATAGGCTATGTTAATAGCTAAATCGAAAAATCTGTACCGTAGCGAAATGTAAATAGAATTTGAAGTATAACCGCATATTGAACATTTTTCTTCTCAGAATTTCCAACAAAAAAAAATTAAAAATAATAAAATTCAATATGGCGACTGAAACAGTGCCTTAAGTGTTTGGTAACCAATGCTTCACAGTACTAAGTCTCCTTCTAGCAAAATGATCAGATTGTTGCACCGTCCAATATACTATGCGTGCACGGTATTTTTAGTCAGCCTGTACATGCGACTTTGCATGCTTATGAATGAGAGATTGATTGCACGAAGGCTTGTCACGAGCCCTTGTGAGATCCGTTACAGAAAAAATTTGAACTACTGCGCCACAGTGCAAGACTTTCAGTATTACTAACATTGGCTAACTAATTTTTACTCACTCCAGCCTCTCATACCACTCGGCTAAATATGATCGTTTAAATACATGTTACCAAAAATAGTTTCTAGAACTAACATTGCTATATTTTATATCTTGAATTATTTGTCGAAATACATCACTCAGTCTGATCGCAGAAGTTCATATTCTGTTCTACGAAACATATAATTTGTCTGCAGTGATAAAAGCTGATAAGAAAAGCTTTAAAACACGTGTGTTAAAAGTAACTAGAAAGAGCGAAAAAAAATTCCTCCCTGTGGTAAGAATTATATGAAAACTAAATAAATAACTCAGATTATTCCAGAAAAGGAATAATCTGAGTTACTTAATTATTTTATTTGTATTTTCCTTGGTTTCTTTTTTTGGTGCTTGGGTGCTCGTTTGTGTTCAATTATTTTCTTATAACTCAATGATTGAATTCCTTGTAGAATGTATGTGTTTACCTATGTTTGCTCGTTTCAAACAAAGTCATTTTGTTTGTTTACTTGTCTGTTTGTCTGTGTGTATTCTCTGGTTTTCTGTTAGACACAATTTGCTGCAATGGTGTATGTACATAATAGTTCTTTAGTTTGTAACTCGTCCCCATTGCAGAAATCTTTCAAAAATAACACACATATATAAATTATGCTAGCGCTTCGAATATTTTTCTTTATCGCAAAAAAAAAGTTATTTTCCCGACCAATGTTCGGTTATATTACAAAAACCTTTACAGTGTTTTTTCTTTTGCATGTAACATAAAATTACGGCACTGTACAGCAAAACTCACATTCACGACTGTGAAATTCCACAAATACGCAAGTGAAAATTACGATTCAACAAGCGCAGGCATTGCTGCTTACTAAGAAAAGTTCAACTGAAAGTTCGACATATGTTTCCATTAATCCTTAGTAGTTTAGTTCAGTGGTTAGCGTATTATGCTACTACATCAGGTAATATTCGAATCGGATTACCAGTGTAAAAATTACCCATTAACGCCATTAATTAGGTTGTATGAAATACGCAAAATAACAATTTGTTTAAATGCGTTCAAATGTTCATACCTTTATTTACAAGCCTTCGTCAATATATCTGATGGGTAAACTCACTGCACACAGACGTGGTAATACTTCCTTACACTTAAATGCAATTTTCTTCCATTGTATGCAAGGGAATTTTTACAGGAAAAAAAATTGTTCAGTGTAGCTTCGCCTTGTTCTAAAATCATAGCCTCTTTAACAAGGACACTATGGAACAACTCCAGTGTGGATATCAATATCTGTACAAACTGGGAGGTGATGTGATATACAATAGAAACCTACAGCAACGGCAAATACTCCATGATTAGAAATAATGGTATATCGCGAAAATTGTTTGTGCCAACATGCCCTCGAAAACACTGTAGTTTCTGGCAGCATGAATGATTGGCTTATATACGCCTGACACGACGTAGTTGTCTTCAGACCAATAGCAGGCATCAAATATTACAATACCAGGAATCTCATTGGCTCAGTCGAATAGGGTAACAGCTTCACGTACATGCATAAGTAGAGCCGCGATTTTATGGCGAAAAGATTTTTGCAACATTTGGTTCCGATGCGTCATGTGCACACCTGCAGCTCTGCTACATCGTCTGTGGTTGGATGATTTTACTCTCACTTGCCTTGGCAAATTATGGACGCACGGAGTCACAGTAATCTTATTCTGACTGGTGCAGTAAAATGAGAAACGTGTCTGAACATAGACACGCTGCCAATAACCTTGAAACAGAACTGCCGATGTGCACGTGAGTCACTGAAACAATGTGGGGCAAAAATCTTTTCGCGACAAAATCGTAGCCCTATGTATAAGCCAGCAATTTTATGGTAAGCTTGACATTCGTTGAAACCCAGAAAACAGTCAAGTTTTCCAGCGATAAACGATCATTTTAACCCGTTATTTAATGAAGTATTGTGGAAATTCACCCCTGCAGTAATATGTCATCTCACAAAACCAAGAGTAAACCAAGAAAAACAATAAAGGAAAACAAGCTAAATCAGCTGTAGTCAGCACATACATAAATATTCAATCCTAAAAAATTCCAAGGCGAATAGTGTCACGTCACAGAAAATACAAATAAACGAAAAATAATTTTCGTATGTGACATGTGCTACCGTCTTCAGGCACAGACTTTCAGTTCTCTCAACAGTAATATTATATAATAAATATATTTTATTTTGGAACCGGGCGTTACATTTTTGTATCAATACGCCGTCTTTGTTAATAACGCGAGAGTGTCTATGCGAACAAGAGGGATAATTGTACAAATAGATTGAAAGAAACAAGAAAGAATAGGATTATAAAGTACTCGTATACCCGCTAACAGCCCTGTGTAAGTAAACTAAGTTATAAAATTTTATTACCCATATAACCGACATTTATCACACAGAATTTGAATGTTTAGTAAGATATTACATACGGCAGAAAACTAAAATTATCAGCACAGCTACCGAGCAAGGTGGCGGAATTGTAACTCGTATTCGGGAGGACTTAGGTTTGAATCCCAGCTCTGGTCATTATAATGGAGGTTTTCCATTGCTTCCCAAAATCACTCCAAGCGAATGCTGGGATGGTTCCTTAACAAAGGTCACGGCCGCACCCTCTTCCAGTTCCCGTTATTGTGTCAAGTTGTGTGTCGCCGTCTCTAAAGCCCTGTACACAATTGAAAACTTTAGCATTTGACTTTAACACATGACTTTACGATAGCTTTCAATACATGGCATCTTATGGAGTCGTACACAATAGCGTCGCCAAAGCTAAAGTCAAGCAGCCTTGACTTTACGTTTCCGATAAACTGTAACCTAAGGTCAAAGTCAAGATGGCCGTTCGCAAAGAACCAGCTGATTATGTATGCTAGAGCGAAAAATGTTTATTTCTGAGTACAGTTTTGTTCTCCAGTATTGGGATTTCGTGTACAAGTAACAGATGTTTCTTAAACGTATTCGAAAAACCTTGTAAGTAGCGTTGGAGAAATATTCGTAAACGATCAAGTTGCGACAATATGTGGCGTTGCCCTTATTCTGAAAAATATCATAATAAATGAAAAAAATATTAATACCTGGGTTTATTATTTTAATATCTACGTCAAATGCTTTTAAGGCAAATATATAATGATTTATATCACAATATTTCCCGTTTCAAAAAAAAAAAAAAAAAAAAAAATTTCCAATCGTTTTTCGACTGTCGTTACTTTATCTTTACATTTGTATTGTATTGTGTACTAACGAAAAGTATAGGCCTTAATGACCTCGCTGTCGACGAGACGTTAAAATCAAAGAGCTCATATTACCTTCAACACAGCCCCCATTCAGTTCTCACTTGAGTTAATGCTAGAGCCAGTGTTTTTTGGTGTAAAGAATTCTTCACTTTGTTTCAGTGCTCCACTCGCACATATTCAGCTCTGCTTCACGGTCAGTGATTGGTGTTTTATGGGGTCACTCACACACAAAACTCTCACACACACACTCTCTCACACACACTCTCTCACACTCGCACACACACACACACTCTCTCACTCACATACACACACTCTCTCACTCACATACACACTCTCACTCACCAACACACTCACATACACACTTTCACTCACCTACACACTCTCACTCACATACACACTCTCACTCACATACACACTCTCTCACCTACACACTCTCTCACCTACACACTCTCACTCACCTACACACTCACTCACTTACACACTCTCACTCACTTACACACTCTCACTCACCAACACACTCTCACTCACTTACACACTCTCACTCACTTACACACTCTCACTCACACACACTCTCTCACTCACTTACACACTCTCACTCACTTACACACTCACTCTCACACTCACTTTCTCTCACTCGCTTTCTCTCTCACACTGTGTGTATGTGTGTGTTGTTTGTGCGTGCGTGTGTTTAACCTGCGTCCCCTTTTAGCGGTGCTAATAAGTTACTGTTCACATAATGTGACTTTCATGTGCCAAAAAATAGTAACTTAGAACATAAAATTTACATCTTCTCTTAACATAACGTTGCGTTGCACATCCAAATAGTGTGCGAAAATTATGTTTACATAGACCTTGAAATATTAAAAATGTTTACAATTATTTACGTATTGTGCCTTTTAGTTCCCTAGTTTAAAAAAAATTAAAGTAAGTTTTTAATTTGAAAATATAACACAACTTGCGGTTTTATTGTCAATTGCCTGGTTTGAAAGCTAAGTTTCAGAATATTTTTTCATTCATCCTCAGCGAGGTTCCCTATATACGCACGTGAGAATATTGTGAAAGTTTGTGTGCTGCTAAAGCAATACACGGTCAGTTTCGGTTACTGAGTACATTGGGGTAGTTGTAACCATGCTTAATTTTGGTATTATATACTTAAACTTGGAGCTGGAAAAATAACACTCTTAGTTAACGAAATATACAATATAGTCTTTTGTCATAGTTACAGTATAGTTAGACAATATTATAAAATAAAGCACGTTTACGATTACAGCATCGATCACAATTATCATTTCTGAACAATTAGTTTCATACCAAAAATCTTGAAGAATTTCACAACTATTCTATAAACATGTATACTCACGTGATGGTTATGTAAAGTCATATACCTGTATCAGGCACCACGTTACATTCTAAGTGTACATCTAGCTTCAAAGGTAGATTTCCCAGCACGTTTCATTTATAATATTTATAAATCGCCCAGCCTACTCTCCTATCAACATTATCTTCTCTCACTTTTCATGTTTTCCTCTTCTCTCTCTCCCCCCTCCCGCCCCTTCCGTTTATATTTGGTGTTTATGTTCGATGGTACGTTTTTATTGCAAACAACACATTCCTGTTTATGCTCTCTAACCATTTTAATGTAGCCGCTTTGTAAATAGACCTCTGAATCATGTTTCTCTGTTGAAAAGCTTTTTCCGTCGTTTTGTAAGCCCCTGGCCGTGTTTTATACACTGGCTTGCACTTTCCGCGACAAGATTATTTAACACGAACGCTCTCGCATTACGCCCGTGATGTAATCAGCTTTTGGCGGGAGAGTGGGAACTAAACTAAATAAATTTTAGCTAACTTACCAGAACCAAGTTATATTGCACTAAAATACTATTAATTTGGACTTGCGAAAGCTCGAATTATTTTTTTCCTCCATCAAAATGGTTATCCTTCCGCAATTTTTTAAATTCAGCTCTGCCACGGACTTATTCATTAGTATTCATGCACCGGGCAACTGACATTGAGAACGCCTATAAAGATAAATATCTTATAAAACTTACATGTAAGTCCTGACTGTAGTGTGTGTAAAACCAAATCTAAACATTTCCGTTTCCATAGGTTTAAGTATGATACTTATAATAGGGCGTTTGAACCCCCTTGGTTCACTGTAGATATTTCTGTAAGTACTCGAGACAAAGGCAGTGTTATATTACATGGAGTTAAATGCTGTAGCAAAGGTAGAGGCAGCAAAGGAACCCAACAGTCGCTAGGATTACAAGAGCTAACAGTAGCTTGTTCATATATATGATGTTTGGAAAATTTCTGTCCATAATGTACGCCGTGATAAAGGGAGCAGAAATGAGTACGTAACCTCTTATAACGTGGGTCTAGAAAGGTAGCTTTTGAGGATACTGCATAATTCACAGCTCTGGCACGAACCATTTTAGTGAACTGCATGTTAAATTATTCGGTTATTAGGTGGATATGTGGAAGGTCGATAGGTGGATAGGTCAATTTATCAGATGTGGCTAAGCATCTGTCGGACTTAGATGTATGCCACCTTTTTTTTTTTTTTTTTTTTTGTAATCTCGGTGTGACTGACCCAAATTACTATACTTTTTTTTTCAATGTCCTGAAATAAGTAAGAAAGTAAGTTGGCTGTACGTCTCGTCGACAGCGAGGTCTTTAGAGACAGTGACACAATTTAGGACGATGTCGGGAGCTGGGAGAGGAGTCGGCCATGGCCTTTGGTAAGGAACAATCCCAGCAGTCGCCTGGAGCGATTTCGGGAAACCATGGAAACCCGAAATCAGGATGGTTGGAGCCAGGGATCGAACCCGGGTCCTCCAGAATTCGAGTACAGTGTGTTACTGTTGCGCCACCTTTCTCTGTCTAATATCCTGAAAACTGTGAGGAAATAAGTATTTTCAAATTCTCAAAAATAGTACTAAAAAAAACACGCCGTGAATATTGTCTTCAAATTTTAATTCCTGTAGCAATGTTTTGCTCATCTCAACGCTCAAAATGGTTTTATTCGGAAAGTGATTCTGGAAAGACGACTGAATCACACCGTATATAATTTTACATGTAAACACCAATTGAACCGTGTACACCGTGTTCGTTGATACGTTCTTTTTTCTCCTCAGAGACCAGTAGGTATACGTGCGTCAAACATGCTTATCCACGAAAAGAAAACACACTTCTGACTACTAGGGAATACGAATTTTATGACACCGCACATATTGAAAGCATTAATTTAAAGCCCTCAAACTTGGCTAAACCCGGCCTTTTCAGTCGTTTGTTTTTCATTATATACCGTATGTACCGGATTCGTTATAAATTGGGGTCTGCAAGTACACTGAACTTTACAGCAGTGACAGGTTCAATAAAACGACAGGGTCACCGTACAGCAAAAACGTTACGGCCTGAGTCCTGCGCGTACATTTACGTCTTTGGGCGCAGCGGCGATATTACAATACGTGTGCCGGCCGGCGCGGCGTCGCTCGTACAGCCTCATCTATTTTGGCCTCACACACTAAAACACACACATCACCCGGTGGTAGGTGGGGCAAGGTAGGTAGGGCTGTAATCGATGTCTAGGGACCCCTGTTTTTCGCGAAAAGAATTTTGCCCCACTTTGTTTCCGTGCCTTACGTGCACACCTGCAGTTGTACTTTGAGATCAGTGATTGGATATTTTAAATCTCACGAGTCTTGGGATTCTACTCTACCGGCAAATCACAGACGTGTGGTGTTGCAGGAACGTTATTGTGGCTTAGTAAAATGAGATACGGCTCTTCACCTAGACACGCTGCCAATAACCATGAAGTACAAATGCAGATGTGCTCGTAAAGAAATGAAACAAACTGGGGCAAAATTCTTTTCGCGAAAAACAGGTGCCTCTACCGATGTCAGTGGTGATAGGTAGGACCATGAAGTTTTCGCAAAAAGAATGTTGCCCTAGTTTGTTCCAGTGCCTTATGTGCACATATGCAGCTCTGGTTCATAGTCATTGGCAGCGTGTCTTTGCGAAGTGACGTCTCTCATTTGACTGTGCCAGTCACAGTGAGGTTACAGCAACACCAAACGTCTGTGACTTGCTAGTGGAAACCCAAGGCACGCGAGAGTTCAAACATCCAAACACTGGCCATGAAGCAAAGCTGCGGATGTGAACGTAAGGCACTGAAAATACCTGGGGAAAAACTCTATCGCGAAAAGTTCATGGCCCTAGTGATGGGGCGACAGTCCCTGCCGAGACTTGCACGAGAATGTATCGTCGCATGTATGTCCGTACTATATCCTAACACACATGCACGATGTTACAGAAATGTTTATTTTGTTTCCCTTTATCGCCTCTTACACTTCGGGAAGATATTTTCTGAGTACCCTGCTCAAAAAAATAGTTTATAAGTTGCTAAACCTCACCAACGCGTGCAGCGTGTTTGTAGAGGTTTAGCAACCAACATGTTAGTCAAACTAATTAGCATTTTAGAATCGTGTTCAAAAGCAAGTTGTAGTTAATTTCAGCTCCTAGTCGTTTTCTCGAATACCGTGTTTTCTTCTTAACGTCACATGCCGTTCAGGTGAACTCATAATATACTCCACGTTTGTTTTCCCGTCATCCACAAACAAATATACTGTTGGCTCCTAGCGAAGGAATGCGAAGGCAAGCGACGTTTCGGACAGATGCTGTAATGCTCAAGGAACGTGGAAGTGCTTTATTTTTTCAACAAGGAGAATCCCGAATTCCTTTGAGAGGGAACGCAGAACTTCCTGACAACTTCTGCTCTTCCTTTCCTTTCTCACGACCTCCCTCCCCCTTCCTTCTCCCACATAAAACATCCCCTTTTCTGACCGCAACTCCTGCAGTCCTGCTGCGTTGAAAGAGTACAGCAAGACGACCCCCCCCCCCCACCAAACTTCTGATCACCAACAGCAGCTCGCAACGTACATAAGTAGCCCAGGAATCTAAGATCATTTTCGGCCAAAACCTCCAAATAATTTGTCCAAAGCTGAAATTTGCCTCACTTGCAGAGTCGAGCATGCTTAATAACATATCAAAACTTTACCGCTCAAATCCGTGTGCGTCACATCGAAATCGTGCAACAAAGTCATAAGTGACGCGTTAGTGCAGTGTTATACTAAACTGCCGCCATGAGGCGTAACTTTTACCGTACAATTAAAACAAATAGTTCAAAATAATCTAGAAACTCTGTTCTACGTAAATATTTTAAGAAATATCTAAAAATGTTAAGTTAACTACACACCGCAAAACAACAAAGTGAAGGAATGTATTATTTTATCAATTTTGTGGAAATTCGACAACGATTATCAGCAAAACTAAACGTCTACGTGAAAATCATGCCAAGTATATTTTGTTGCCCATTCTTTCAGCTTTCTATTGGTATGTCAGTGAACAAGTTAGCATATTTCGTTGGATCACTAGAGCAGTCCGAGCGTCGCAGTGTACCAGGTTCGGCACGGCGGATAGGTCAAGTACAGAATAGGTGCGTGTATTTCCGGGAATTCCAAATGTCTAGGGTTACAAACATGCCTACTTAGGCACACAAATTCCTTCTGTTTAGTCTATCGATTCTCGTCAGATTTATGACAGGTTACTGCATTTTCGGTGGCCGGTATCTCAATGAACCTATTTTCTCCGTGAAAATTGTAAAAAGTTCTCGGCAATATTTTTGAGAGTGTTTTCTTTTTACAATATGTAGTTTACAGAAAAAATAAGAGAACATACTATTACCTTAAGCTTGTAAAATAAACAGGCTATTTTTTTTGTATGTGGGAATTAGTATATTTCATACTGTGCGTGTGAAGATGTCGGTTAAGTCGCAGGTTACTTGTGAAGGATTATGCTCAATGGTGAAAAAAATTGTGAAACGTACAAAGTGAGTGTAAAAACTATTGAAATTGAGATTATTTTTTATAGCAATTAAACCTGTTGCACTGAATAAAGACTGTTGGACTACAAAGTAAAATAATTTTGTACGTTTACGACAAACGTTTTGGGAAGACGTTTCCAAAAAAAAAAAATAAATAAATAAATAAAATAAATTAAATCTGTAAGTTCACAAAATTATTGTGAACTTTGCAGAATGCGTATCGATATACAAATATGTATGTTTAATTTAAAAATATTGCATACTTATAAATAATAAGCGTCCATTTACAAATAAATTTTTTTACATTTTACAATAATTGGTTGAAATGACACCAAACATTTTTTGGAAGCCGTTTCCCAAGATTTTTTTGTAAAAATACAAAACATATTGTAAAATGTGACAAGCTTGAAGGTTATTTTGTTTGACATCAAACACTGCTCATCAAAATATGTCTCACTATTCTTCACTGGCATTTGGAAAATTTAGACCGCTTTATTGACGTGCGACATTCTTGTTGTAGTAGCTAGACTGATAAATGTTTTGACATATTTTACGAACACTTTTGGTAAAGTATGATTTTTTTAGTATATTATTTAAATGAATACAACGGCTATCACACATCACGTTGCTTTAAATAATATGGAGAAGGGTAGACGTGTACGCTTTGTTCGATGATAGGCTTCATTTCTGAATCTGAATGACTCATACTGTGGTCAACCAGCAGAAATAACCAATATGATGGAGAATAACCACGTGCACAGAACGGAACATGTGTGTGAAAAGAGGAATTAACCCAGATGTGCACGTAAGACGAACATCTTTTCGGGAAAATTTCTGGTTTCTATGAATGCGGAAAACAAGTGATGCTTAGAGACACTGGAAAATCGCGAAAATATTTAACATAGTCTCCAATAAACTGTAGTATCTGAATAGTGACACGTGTAAACAGTTTTCTGGCGAATCACACATGTTCTGTGTTAAAACTGTACAGTTATAATTGTGTCTGTTGAAGAGGGACACAGTGCTTCGTATAAACGATAGGTGCAAAACCTTCAGTGCTATACATAGTATGTTGGAGCCTATCAAACAATCAACTTTTCCCGCGATTTACCAGTGTCTCTAGTGATGCTGTCTTTATCAGGTTACAGATATCGTTGTAGCAGAAGCTAGGTATCACAATTTTTGCAGTAAACTTTCGCGAATGGTTTCAATTTATGCCGAAATAAAAGTTGCAGTGCTGGTCGTCCTATCAACACAAACAAAAATAAAAGATTTGCAAAGCTTTGTTCTTTTTAATAAGAAAAGCTGTGAACGTCGATT